>CAJHQP010008662.1:0-25923 GCA_905132765.1 Moricandia arvensis | reverse complement strand
TTTTTTTTAAGAACGTAAATATCATTTTTTTTTTAAATTGAAGGATGAAGTTTACGACGAGAGTTAACATGTAAGAACTCTAGAATTGATGCTTATAGTAAAAAAAAACATGGAAATAAAAAAAAAGAAATACCCTAACGTAGTTCTAAAATAATTTTATCATAAATATAACCTCCAAAAAATTAAAATAACCAAAATGTTTCATTAAATAGATAAATATACACTTATACTCCGATATAAGGGTTAGAGTTAGGAGTATAATTTTTGAAGTGATGTTTAAAATTCTTAAAAATAAAAATATTTAAAGTTTAAAAATAAAATTTTAAAAAATAGTTTCAAAAAGAATTTTTGAATTTCAAAATGCAAATTTGAAACAAAATTTTTTTTGAAACTTTTTTATTTAATAAAATTCAAATTTGCAAACATATAATTAGAAACTATAATCTTTTTATATTTATCTTTTATTTTATTTTTTTATTTCTATTTACATCTAAGGTATCATAGTCTTTTGACTCTTTAACGAAATATTTTGGTCATTTTCTTCATTGGAGTTTTTTTTTGTGAAAAAACTTAAAAATGATTTATTTGAAAGAATTGCCCAAACAAAAAATAGTTGATTTTTCATATTTTTTCAGTTTGGTAGCGAACATGAGTAAAAATAACCAATAAAAAATTGAAGCACTTGAATGAGAGATTGAGCAGAGAAAACCCAAAACAACTTAAAGTGGAATCACGATTAACAACACGACCAAAAAACTAAAAAATTTCTATCAGTTGAAACAAAAGACCATTCCTCTGAAATTACATAAAGGCCCACTCGAAGACTGTCCTCAAGTTTGAGCTGGAACACTCCATCCGAAAACAAAATCTAGTCCATATGGGATAACGGTAATGACCAAAGCTTAATAGCGCTTAACTTCTACAACCACACTCGTATTCAAAGTCGGCTAAACGAAAGGGACATCATAAACACTTCAAGGTCTTACTACTTCTTTTTGAAGCTCTGAGAACCGTGATCACAGTAAAATGAAAAGACTCCTTTCTTAAGCTGCTAAATCTAAAACTCACATCCAAGATAACCTGCAATGCCAAATCTGAAAAATGATGGAGATGAGCTAGCAAGAATGAGGCTCGAGAGACTTTACTTTACAGGGAGCATAGCTCATGCCTCCATGCCACATGAGTCAAAGCTTCGTGACCATATATCACAACCAAAACCCACACCAAGATAAATCTTCTAGTTAGATGGCAAGAAGCAACTAAAGGGGCCTCACTCGAAGTGCATGAAGCACGCAATACTCGGGAGCATCTCAATTTATGGCAGAAGGATGGATGAGAAATCGTCGCTAAAACAACTACCTTCATTGAGTCGCAGCTCACTGAAACGAAACACCCAACATCACAAAACAAGCTATTGAGATGAATCGAAGAGGTGAGAGCATCACCGAGAGGATCGAACACCAGAGAGGAAGATTGGACATGGAGGGAGGCGGTTGGGTTAAAGAGTCCTAACCCAGACTCTAAGTCGGGTGAGGTTGCTATGATTCGACCCTGAATTTTTCTAAGGCATACAGTTTCGTTTTAAGTCCTTATTCTTTAAGCAACCAGTTCATTAAATTATGTGATTCATTTGATAGAGTTTATATGAGAATATAATAGAGTCATTATGATAAGAGATAAACTGATTCTTTATTTATTTCACAAGGATTTGATACAATGAGAGTTTGCCTTACAAGCTATTACAAAGTAATCGATCCTAATCAGTTTATCTAGCCACATATCCATACTTGGCTTCGAGTCTTCACGACTAAGCCATATCCTTCCCACAATCACCATGTTTTCATGAAACCAACAACAAACATAAGCGATCTATCGATGACTTAGTGAGTGGTTTCTATGCATGCAAATTATGTTCGAATTCTTTTTAAATCTAACCCGAAATCCCTTTAGTAATACTTGAAATCTCAAGTATTTTAACCAGATCGATCAGGTTTCAGTTTGCGGATTTATATATGATCTTCTTAACCACGGAACCATCCGATTCGGCCATAAGCCTATCAAGCCATTCGGCTATGATCCATGATATATTGGATTCAGTACTTAAGCATCGGATCACATGACCCGGACCGGCTTACAGCCATGGTCCATTACTCGGCCCTAAGGCCTATGATACTCGATCATTCATGGAAAAGAAAGAACAAAATGATCATGTACAGAGAGAGAAGGATGTAACCGCTTGGCCGATCAATCATGGAAGCAATCAGAATCACCCAAAGGCTATAGGCGATGGATTATCCGGTCTATCCACTCACCTTAGAGGTATGGTCTGGAGTAAAAGTCCCAGCACACTGCTCTTTCTCCTTCAGACTCATGGTTGGATCGATCTTCATGACGTTGTAGTCAAATTGCCATCTTGGCTTGATTCCGATCAAGTCTTCTTCCTAAATCACCCTAAGTTCTTATCTTTCGGGTCAAATTTGTGTCCTAATCGTTTTGAGAGTTTCCTTAGGAAAATATATGTCAAAAATCGATCCTAAAGCTCGATATTTATAGAAGACTCGGCCAAAAACTTCTTTGGACAAAAAAATGCTTTTTTATAGCCACCTAGACGGTTATCAAGACACACCCCTTCGGCCAAAATCGCCTAACACGCTCACCACACATGCCACATATTAAACGGACAAGTTTGGATCCGTACTTGATCCGACCATCAGGCCGATACCACCCCAACCTAACCAGCTGGCTCAACCATCGAACATTCTAACCCAGCTGAGTTGAGCTCCCCGATAGTTGGTCCAGCTGACCGAGTTAGGTCTATTAGCTGATCGAGATGCCTTAGCTTACTGAAATTGGTCTGAGCTCCGTCCAGCTCGCCCAAGCTCTATCCAGCTCGCCTAAGCATGCGTCCAGCTCGTCTCACTCTTTCCTTAGCTCGGTCCAACTCCCTTTTCCTCTTTTCCTTTGTTTTCTTGGCTAAGTACCAATCATTACTCGGGCTTACAACCGCCTTGCACGTTCTATCGTTCCATGGTCCATCATGACGATCCTATGGATTGGGGATGCTACAAGTCTCCCCCACTTGATAGGGATTCGTATCGAATCCAGACCAAGTGATACCTCATTCTCAACTGGTTGAACCATTATGGAAATCGGCCTTCATCTTAGCTTTAGTTTCCCAAGTTGAATCTTCTTTGCATTGCAATCTCAAATGATCTTAATGATTTGGATTACTTTCTTCCTTGTTGCTTTTTCCATCCTATCGATAATTTGGACTGGTTTTGTCTCCAAAGTGAGGTTTTTGCCTAACTCTGAAGTTGTTAGGGCACTATCACGTCTTGATCCGTGAGGCACTTTAGGAGTTGAGATACATGAAACACATTATGAAATTCTTCTATTTCGGTTGCAAGTTCAACTTGTATGCAACCGGACCAACTCTTTCAGTTATCCTAAATGTACCCATAATATGTCAGATCAAGCTTCACTCTTCTTGAAATTCTTGCTTGACCTTTGAAGGTCACCATCTTTAGATAGACCAGATCGTCTACTACAAACTCAAAGGTCTTTCCGGTGCTTGTCCGCATAACCTTTCTGTCTATCTTGGGCTCCCTTCATTTTATCTTTCAAAAATTTGGTCTTCTCAGTCGTCTCTTCCACTATGTTTGTTCTAATTATGTTTTGCTCCCCCACTTGGGTCCAATTATAATGTTGTTCGACATGGCCTCCCATACAACGCTTCCTATAGCGACATACAAATGATTCTATGAAAGCTATTGTTGTAGGCGAATTCGACTAAAGGTAAGTACCTTTCCCATCACCCCAGTCTAAGGTAAAAGCCCGTAACATATCTTTCAACGTAGGGATCATCCTCTCAGATTGGTCATCTGTCTGTGGGTGATAGGTCGTACTCATGTTGACTCGTGTTCCCAAGGCTTTCTGAAAAGCTCTCCAGAAATGGGAAGTGAATGGAGGGTCCCTATTTGAGACTATGCTGGCATGTACTCCATGTAACATGACTATCTCGTCCATATACTTTTGGACTATCTCTCCCACTCCATTTGTTTTCTTTATGGCGATGAAGTGAGCAGACTTTGTCAATCGGTCCACGAGCATCCAGACCGCATCCTTCTCTTTCCTTGTTATTGGAAGATCATTCACGAAGTCCATTCTGATGTGAACCGACTTATATTATGGAATAGTCAGGTTGTGCAACAACCCACTCAAAAATTGGTACTTAGCCTTGATGAGTTGGCAAATTGGGCACTTGTCCACCCACTTGGCCACATCTCGCTTCATGCCGATCCAATGATAATATCTCTTTATTTCTTTGTACATCTTGGTCTGAATGGGATATACTGAGAACTTGGACGAGTGATTTTGCTAAAAAATCTCATCCTTAAGCTCCCTATCATTCGGCACACTGATCCGAGCATTGACTTGGATTTTCCCATTGTTAGACGTTTGGTACTTAGTCTTGTCATTTTGAACAACTTTCTTAAATTTTTCATCATTGCCTTGAGAAATCCAGATCCTTGTGAGAAGACTCGCTTGGTCTGCTGCACCTAGACCCAATGGTTCTTAATCCTTAGACAGTGCGTTGAGATACAATGTCCGGATCATCCCTTCAAGCTCTTAAGACTCCTTCTTAGCTGACACATAAGTTCCTCTCCTGCTTAGTGCATCCGCGACCAGGTTTGCCTTGCTGGGATGATAAGCAATTTCTAGATCATAATCAGCCACAAATTCCATCCATCGCCTTTGTCTTAGGTTAGCTCAGGCTGGGTGGAAATGTAATTCAGGCTCTTATGATCGGTGAAGATCTGCACCTTAGCTCCATACAAATAGGAACGCCAAATCTTCAAGGCGAACAACAATGCAGCCATTTCGAGGTCATGGGTTGGATAATTCCCTTAATGCTTCCTTAACTACCTTGATACATAGGCAATCACTTTGCCCTTTTGTATCAAAAATAGTCAAGTAGACTGCATAAGGTTCATCCTTTTCAGGAAAGGCTAGAACTGGTGCACTCGTCAGCATATTTTTCAATGCAGAAAAGTACTTCTCACATTCTTTAGACCATATGAATTTCAAATCCTTCCTGGTTAGTCGAGTCATGGGTTGATCCATACTCGTAAACCCTTTTACAAATTTTATGTATTCATCCGCCAATCCAAGGAAACTCTTTACCTCAATGGCATTTTGTGGTCTTGGCCACTCCTTGATCGATTTGATCTTCTATGGATCAACCGAGACTCCCTCACCAGACATAATGTCCTCGGAACCCAATACTCCTTTACCTTAAACTGCACTTTCTCAGTTTTGCAAATAGTTTTTGTTCCATTAGTCGTTCCAGCACGACTTGAAGGTGACCTTTATGTGAATCTCGATCCTTGGAGTAAATTTATAAATATGATTACAAATTTAGAATATGCCATTAATCATTTTCATGAAGGCTTCTAGAGCGTTGGTTAATCCGAATGGCATGACCAAAGTTGAAATGAACAGTGATTTGCAAATTCGATAGAAAACAATTAAAGAAAACACGAAAAAGTTATGTTATAGTTATTTTAACAATATACTTTATTTATGGTCAATTTATGCTATACAAATCAATGATCATTACATTTTGTTTTTTTTTATTTTGTTTTAAAACTGGATTATATTGTTTCTTAAAATATATAAAAATACTTTGTTCAAAAGAATATATAGATATGATAGGTAAATCTTTGAAACTCTTACACAATGTTTATAACAATTTGTAGGTTTTTCTGTTTTAACTATTTATTATTTTAAACTAAATTATATTTTTAGACTATATGAAAAGACTACTTACACACTGATCCTCTATCTACTTTGAAATACTTGCATAACTCCAACACGAACCTCAGTTATTTTTGAAGATGCAGGCTTTTTCTCCATTACATGTAACCGGAAGAACAGTAAATGTGTTTTTTTTTATCAAAGTGAAAGAACGATAAACTTATAAAAAAATTTAGGAAATTTAAATTCTACCCTAATTTTTATACTATTTTTTAATTTACCATTAATAAAAGATTATTTTCAAAAATATCTTAAATTTATAATGAAAATAGACTAAATTAATATTTCTAAATATTTATAAAACATTTAGAAACTTAATCCTATCTCTTTAACGCTAAACCCTAAACAATAATTAATAAATGTAAATTCAAATGATAATATATTTTTGATTGAATGTATTTTTGAAAATTGATATTTAACTTGTAGTATTCTTAACATTTTTTCACAAATTTTCCATGGTAGATTTCAAAAATACATCACATCTGATTTTTAATTTATTTTAGCACCCAAACTTAGTCATTTTATCATGGAAACTTAGTAAAGTTTGCTTTGATTTCTTCTCCGAAAAGGATAATAAACAGAATAAATCGCATGAGATATCCTACAAAATTTAGCAACCAAATATAGAACTTTTTTTTGCCTTTTAACTCGATCACGTACATTATTTTAGTGACTACAACTTTTTTTCTCTATAATTTAATCTTTAACCAATACCAACCCGAACCTATATGGCAATTAAGATCATGATTAACCTCAGTCTCTTAATTAGAATTCTTAGCTTCGGTTAAGAGACAGACGGTTATTAGCTTCGCTTAATTATGATTCTTATTTTTTAACTAAGAAAAACTAAGAACCGTCTCTTAAATAAAAGATTAAGAGACGTTTCTTAACCGAAAAATGTAAAAATAATAATCAAATCATGAGTTAAGAACCTCAGTTAAGAAACTGAGGTTAATCATGCTCTAAAGCGGATAAAAAATAATAATGTCCTTTAACTATGTTAATTTTTAAATATTGTAAATAAAATAGTACCAAGTATTATTAAATTTTGAGTTGTTTTCTATAAAAATAGAATACAAAACATCAAATCATCATTTGCAGCTTATCTTCTCAGATTTGCTCTTTTTATTTGCAGCACTATTTTATTTTGTAGCATTTTTACAACTAAAAGCTAAGTAAATTATATATATATATATATATATATATATATATATATATATATAACTTATAGAATGCAATAAACATATGATAAAATCATGTGAATTTTTTTTAATTTTTTTGTAGAGTAAAAGAATACTAGAACCCTATAGAAAATTTTGTTTGGATTATAAGAGTTTTTTTTTAAATTAAAATTTAAAATAAAATAAAAAGTTGTGGAAGATGCATCTATTCGGAATTTTGTTAGATAGTTAGACACAGTAGCAAAACACTATCCAAAGAGAGTTTTGTACATCATGGAAGATTCATCTATTCGGAAGATCAATCACATATAAGCAACTGATAGTTTAAGTTAGTTATCATAATATTTTTGTTTACCATTTATTCCAGCAAATATCAGGATAATGAAATAGAAAAGAAAAAATTAGAAGATAAATAATCTTTTAATATTAAATTTTAGTTAAGCAAAATGTTTATCTAATAACGAATAGTTTATTATAATATTATAATAAAAGATATTTTGATTGTTAGAACACGGAACAAAATCATTCGTAACTCTATGAACCATATCTTTAATTGTTATTGTTATTCAAATAGGAACATAGGTTATTAGTGTTATAAAGAGAAGAGAGAGAGTTAGCTCTTGAACCTGTTCACTATTAGACAGTTAGACACAGATTACTAAAGAGAATCTTGTACATTATGGAAGATTGATCTATTCAGAAGATAAATCACATATAAGTAACTGATAGTTTAAGTTGCCATAATATTTTTGTTTACCATTTATTTTAGTAAATATCAGCATAATGAAATAGAAAAGAAAAAAAATAGAAGATAAATAATCTCTTAATATTAAATTTTAGTTAAGTAAATGTTTATCTAATAGCAAATAGTTTATTATGATATTATAATAAAAGATAGTTTGATTGTTCGAACATGGAACAAACCATATCTTTAATTGTTATTATAGTCCAAAAACATAGGTTATTATTGTAATAAGGGCGTTTTTATCCCCAATTTCTTAGGTAGAGTTCTTAATTTATAATTTTACGTTTTTTAATATTTTTTATTTTTTTTTTAATTTTCTCCCTAAGAGACGTCTTTTAGGTCTCTTATTTAAGAGACGGTTCTTAAGTTTTCTTAGTTAAAAGTTAAGAAACGTCTCTTATAAAAGTTAAGAACCCTATGCTAAGAGAGCTGCAATAAAAATATCCTAAATAGAGAGAGAGTTGGCTTTCAACCTGTTCACTGTTAGACAGTTAGTTAGACGCAGTAGCAAACCACTATAAAAAATCTATATTATCTGGCGCCCGAAGCTTTTGCTTTAGGGCCCTGTCTCTAACAGTAGATTGTTCAGCCCTCTAATCATGCTTCTTCCTTCTACAACGCAAGTAGATCAGTTATTAAAAACCATGAAAGTATAATTTAAATTGAAGGGCTAAATTCTTTGTGCGCAAGCTTTCCAAAAGGGAATATACCAAAAGAAAAAAACGTGGAATTAGAAAATTTTAAAAGTTTGTAAATAATCTTAAGATTTTTTAATATTTTCTATAGATGGGGAGAATGGAAACAACATTCTCTAGAAAATCCTAGTAACAAAAGATAAGGTCATGAGAGAAATTAAAAAAAAAAAAACACATGAACTTGTCATCGATATGTTCTTGAAACTTGTATTTTACACAAATCCCAAATCTGCTAGTTCATCAGTAGAGGGTAAACGTGGGAAGGGTCGCTCGATAGGGCCAAAAGGATTGAAAGGTCTTCCGATAGGATCAAAGGGTTTGCGGGAGATCATGCAAGCAGATCCTTCAATAGTATAGTAAGTTTGATCTTCTGAATTGTTATTCCATATCTCGCACTGCTTCAAGTTCTTAGTCAATGCCTCGAACCCTCCATCAGTCTACAAAAAAAAAAAATTTGGTTTTGCTTGGTGCTTAAGGTATACAAACAACTACGATGTATTTTTATTTATCTAAAGCGACATTATGTCATTGTTGATATAAATTACCTGCTGAAGAGAAACTGGAATTGCTAGAGAAGTGGTAGATTGGTAAACGTGGGTAGACTCAGAATCGTTGGCTTCTCTTGCTATATTATCGGGTTCTTGAGGGTTAAAGCATCTAAGTAGTATATTCTGCAAAAATCAATGGTACATTAAAAAAGAGCAAGAAAGCATCAATTAGGATGAAACTGATACATCTTAACAAATAAGACATACCTTGAATTGATTTATGTTGAAAGCAATGCAACTATAAAGGTCATCACATGACGGAATCTGAAATCCATTATTATTTATTCCCTCTGTAAGTAACATTCAACCAAGAAATAAAAGATTAGGGTTTATAAAAATTTGTAATTATATTTTGCTAGAAAAATAAAGGAAACTTGTAGAGGAAGAAAATAACAAAAACGAAAAAAAATCACGAACGGGGTAAACTAGCTAGGGATCTTAGAGGTTTTGAATAGAATCCATACCGTTTTGAAGACCTTGTGTTAATGAATCATTAGAACTCAGACCTTGTGGAGGTAAAGATGATGACTGTGGCAAGTGCGAACCATTAGTCTCCGTTGTCATTCTGACAAGAGAAAATTTTGCAAAGAAATAAAAAAATTTAGTTTGACTATTTAGGATTATTTTCTATCTCTCTACTACTTTTATATCGAAGGAGTATACGTAGACCAAATCCTTTCTCTGGTTAGTAAAGGAAAAAAAAATAGAGATAAACAGACAGTTGGCACTAAAATGTTTTGATAACTACGTAAGAAAATCGAGAGAATAATTAAGAGAGAGGTGAGAGGTTTTTTTGTCTTCTCTTTCTCCCCAACTCCCCCCTTCTCGTCGAGACCCTTGTTCTCTAGCCTCCTCTCCCGTTGTCTTTGCTTCACCTCCTCCTCTTTGCTTCAGCATCTGTGAATTTTCGTGGTGAGTCGTTGTCTCTCGGGAAGCGCCTATTTGAGGATAGATTTGGTTTGGAGTTTGGTTAGATCCGCCGTGGAGGGTTTCGCCGGACTTCAAGGCGTCGCTGCCTTTGTTTGAGGCCAGTCACTATCCCTCCTCTTGGTTCCATCTTTGTCCTCTGTTGGCTGCGAGTAGAACTTCCCCGTCGAGACTTAGATCTATGATGTATAAGGTGAGCTGAGGGAACTTCTTGTATCAGCTTCCATGGTGGTCGTTTTGCCGCCTGTTGATGGAGCCTCCGCTCCTCTATCCTTCATAGTTTCAGAAAGAAGTTGATCGCCGCTTGCTTCCGCCGTGTCACTTTGTGCGTTTTCTGCTAGCTTCTCCTCATTGGTTATGGATTTCCAGAGAGCCGCCTATCGGGTGATGGCCGGACCAGGGCCTTGTCAACCTTGCTTCGCCTCTAGCCCTCTCGTAGTCGCCTTAGGGATAATTCTCGGGTCCTAGAATTATTCTCCGGCTGTTCTCTCTATTGTTTTGATGCTCTTACTGCAGGTTCCGGCAAGCATCGAACTACTGAAACAATTTGCTGTTACTAGTTTCTTCGGTTTGCTAAGCTTTAATCCTTTCTTTATGTGTTGACAAGTCAAGAAGTCACTTAAGCTAGTAGAGCCTTGAGCTGCTTAGATCCAACACAGCTCTCGAAAATGCATTTCTGCATATCAAACTGAAACTATATTCTAGAATCTCTAATGCATGAATCATAAACCACGGTCACACTTTCTCTAAGAAGATTTAGACCCATCCCTGGACCCTATATCCTTCATATCTCCTCTCTATTGTGACACGGTTTCTGAACTAACCATAGAGTGTATTCGTACAGTTTCTTCTTTTTTTTTTTGAATGTTGAATTATATTCAACTATACTGTATACATTTGAAGATGCACCATTTATGACCAAAATTAACAGAACCGCACGATTGAATAAAGTACTGTATCATTTAAAAGTTGAATGTCATGTTCAAACATTTAATAAGGAGCTCTAATATTTCTACTACTTCGGCATGTATTGATGTATATATAAACCTGTTCTTCACATTGTACTCTCATCCAAAGACACATGTTCTCATCACAACATTACATCCATCTTATCTATAACCTGTTATCAATTATCTCCTCCTACTGAAATGAAGTCCAAGTTCACCAAGTCCTGCGAAAAGAAACTGAAGAAGATGACATGCAAAGTAACAACGCCTTGTAAGTTTTGCGAAAGAATTTGCTCGGTGTTCAAGAGTGAAGCTGAGTTGATACCAAAAGATGTCCCTAAGGGACACTTGGTAGTCTATGTAGGTGAGGAGTCCATGAGGTTTGTGATTAAGATCAGCTTGCTTACACACCCACTCTTCAAGACACTGCTGGATCAAGCACAAGATGCATATGGTTTCAGTGCGGACTCCAGACTATGGATCCCATGCGATGTGAGCACCTTCCTCGTTGTTGTCCGTTGCGCTGATCCTCCACAGTATCAGAACAGTTGCATTTGTATCTAGGAAGGTTCTTCAGGGAACTCATGACATCCATTGATGTATCCGGGTCCACGTTTGAATGCTAAGCTATAGCAGTACACCAATAATGTAAAACTTTTTGTATTGAACTAGGGTTTGTCTGCATTTCAGGCGGGGAGATTAAATTTACTTAGTTTAAACTTGACGTTTTGTTTATATTTTTGACAGTGACTTGGTTTTTATTTGCTGTCAAACATGTTTTGTGATATTATACTATTTTCATTCGTTCATGTTATTGTTTTTTTTTAATGGAAACACTTCTTTATTTGCATTCTTTATGCGTCTGACTAATTAATTTCATATTTGTTTCTATTGTAATTTGTATATTTATACCCAACATAGTTATTTGTGCCACCTAATAAAATAATTTAGGAATCACAGGTATCTCTTATTACTGAAACGTACAACTCTAACAAAGGTTATTTCTACTGATTTATCCACCATCACTTAAAATTCTCATCTAATCTATTAAAATTGAAGTACAAATAAGAAATAACCATTGCTTTTTCTACTATTTACAAATAATGCTACTGATATTATCTTTGCATCCAAACATCTAAAAATTAATTCTTAACAAGAAAAAAAATAAATCTAAGCTAAGTCCCATTAACAACTTTTGTCATTGGAATTCAAACTACATAAAAAAAGTGTATATGTGTTTTTCCAAATTTTTATAATAAAAACATAATTATACATATATATAGCATTAAATTAATTTTATTTTTTATTCATATTCATATAAGTTACCCAACTATATTTAAACAATAAAAAGATAATAATGTTAATAATTTTCGATAATAATCTGAACTTATTCATTTATAATAACAAAATCATGTAACTTTTCATAACAATTTAGTGACTAAAATGCATACTAATATTTCTTATAAATGATTATATATACAAACAAATACAATGTATTATTAATTTGTACGATATATATATAATAAAAATAACTGGGGGTATTTTAAGATATATGGATTTGGATATGCATTCCGTCGAATTCGTAAAATTGTATTCGGATCCGGATATTCGGGGTTAGGATATTCAGACTAAAATCGAATACACATGGATATTCAGACTAACTATTTAACCATCTATTTAGTCTATTTAAAATTATTATTTAAAAAAACTTAAAAATCATTAAAATTTAATAAAATCAAAATTTTACTTATTTTATATAAAAATATATATAATATACATAGATAACAATATTAAATTTTAAATATTTAATATTCGGATCCGGATATCTAAACCTAAATTTTACTATTCGAATTTGTACATGAATCAGTCGAATCCATAAAATCATTATCAGGATCCCCGAATATCTGTTTTGCGAAACGGATGAGATCTCAGATCGGATAATGGATATCGAATATTAAGTTCTAGTTATATCTACATTTATATCAAACAAATTGTTTAAAATATTTGACATTTATAAATATAACACTCGCGCGGATCAAAGGCTAGTTTACGATTATTTTAAGATTATAGAAAAAAAAAATAAGAAGAAAAAAAAACAATGTGTTAGGCCAGTGAAAGACCCATTTAAAAATCACAATCCTTTCTGGATGTATATATAGATGAAGGTCTAAGCAACAAAATGGAGGAAAATTTGGGGTGAAACCAGTTCACGACATCAAGTTTTCGATCTAATCACACGTTTTCCCTTAACTGTATAGACTAAGATGACAACATTGTTGATGATTTATACGATATGAATATATAATCTCACATCAATATTTGGAAAAATAATAAAATAGTATTTAACCGATAAATGTAAATATATCTATTTTCAAAATGCAAAATAAACAAAAAAATAAACAGTATTATAAATGCTGTTCCTACATTATCGTTTGCATTTTTTAATCTTTCGACCTAAATGGAATGCTTTTGTCATCTATTTAATTCATAAAAGTTTCATACGTTAGTAAAGTGAAATCAAATCTAGCTCATAGAAAGGTATTACTCCCTAATCAGGAGGATAATATTCACTTTAGAGGTAAATGATTTCAATTTCCAAGTCATCTTTTGTAAGATCTCAAATATTTTACTGCTAAAGATTTAGAAAATGAGAAAACAAAAAAGAAAGTCTAAACGTCTTTAATTAGTATGTTGTCTTTTTATTTGAATTATGGCATCCCTAAACTGTTTTGATTACTATTGTCTATTTCTGTTTGAGGATTACTTAAATTGTTCAAATAGTGTGAGAATGTCTGTGATACTGTTCATCCTGGTAAACTCAAGTTGAAAGCCGGGGCGGACTCACTTGAAGAGAAACGGTGTCACTTTACACCACAAAAATATGCTTAAAACGTGATTTTGTATAAGAAAACATTAAAAATTCTGTAGCAAATGGTAAAATCTAGGGTTTGATTCTCATAATTGACCACTTTAACTTTTTTGACACCACACATATTTATTCCTGAGTCTGCCCCTGGTTGATTGAGAGCACTGGGAAGGAAATGAGAGTTCTTACATTTCTACTTAAGTTTTCCTTAATATTTGTCATCTAGGATTTTCTTGTCGCTTTCTATTACATGTTTCTAGGTTACTGTTACTGTGAATTTTGAATCATACATAAGAGGTAAGAGCGAGCAGCTGGTCAAAGAACAAAGTTTTATATCCCTTACTTGTTTCATGCATACTTTTTAATCCACTTTTTATTGTTATGCATTTATAGGTACTTATGACGATTGTAAATCTACTATACTTCTTTTACATAGTATATATCATATTCCCCTCAATATATATCGTATTCCCTTCGGGTCATTACCTACAATAGTTTATTTCATTACAAGAAAACATGCATTTAATGATACAATTTTGGTCGTTAGTTTGTCAACTGATCACCCATTACGATGAACTAGTAGTAAACATGAATCGTTGTTAATCGCGCATCGTAACGGATATTTCATCGAAAGTTTTTTTGTAACATTTACAATGAAAAAATTTAGTCGTAAAATATTTTTGAGGCCGGGCATAACTACTCGGTATTCGGTTTGTACCCACTACTTGCCCGGTACTCGGTTAGAAAAAGCAAGTATTTTCTATCCTCAAATCAAGTAACATGTATCTAATTTTTATTATTAGCATATAGCTTTATATGGCCATTAGGTGACTTATTGCTTCTTTTTTGTCATAAAGCCAAATTTCCCTCCAAAAAATGAGAAAACAAAAAAAAGTCTAAAAGACATTGTTTTCTTCGAAAGAAGGTTAAACTAGATTCAGATTAGAAAAAAAAAACTTTTCACAATGACTGCGACTCTGTTTTTAACTTTCTAGAGTGAAATAATTCATCTACTCTAACAACCATTTGAGTGATTATTATGTTTCTTCCTATTTCCATATGAGGATTACCTTATATTGTGTTGAACTCAGAGTAGAAAGCTACTACTTCAGGAAATGTGAAATGGTCAAGATGAGACTTAGAGGTAGTGGTTAATCACATCCATTCATTTATATAAACTTAGAGGAGAAAATCTACCACTTCAAGAAATATGAAGTGGTCAAGATGAAGCTCTAAGTAATGGTTTAATCACATACACTCATTTATATAAATCTTGAGGAGCAAAGCTACCACTTCAAAAATGTGAAGTGATAAACATGAAACCTCTAGGTAGTGGTTAATCACATCCACTCATTTATATAGCACATGTTTATGAATTGTAACTAGTTACAAATAGGATTCATATATATATATATGATGTACACACAGAAAAATTAATATACGTCAAATATTCAACCAATTATCTCTCTCTCTCATACGCTTTATCTTGTATTGTGTTTTCCTACACATTGTTCATATAGTGGTAGATACTGTCATCTTGGTAAACTCAAGTTGAGAGTACTCGGAAATGAGAATTTTTAGGTTTCTGCTTAAGTTTTCATTAATGTTATCCATCTAGAACTTTCTTGTCAGTTTCTCATGCATGTTTCTAGGTTACTGTGAATTTTGCATCAGAACATAAGAGGTAAGTACGAGCAGCTGGTCAAAGAACAAAGTTTATATCCCTTATTGTTTCATGCATACATTTTTAATTCCACTTTGGTTTACTGTTTATGTATTATAGATACTTTTTACAACTGTAAGTCTTCTATACTTCTTTTACAGAGTATATATCATATTCTACTCGGGGAAGTACCCTACAATAGTTACTTTCACATCATACTCATTGAGGACTATCATCTCAAGTCTACACAACAATAAAGAATTAAAATTAGTTGCTTTGATAATATGACATACGGATGTTTTGAGTGGTTTATAAAAAGAGGATATATATAAATCTATGTCTCTGAACTAGAACTCGATCAGACCGTCGATGTCATGAATATTCCTCCCACTGATGTTATAAGACTCACAACGCCTTGCTACAGTAATTAAACAAATGGAATTGCATTTGCATTATGGTTGTGGAATGGAAGCCAAGATAAGGAAAAATATTTTACCTTATTTATATTGAGAGTTTGGATATAAGAAATGACAAAGAATTCCTTTGTATGTCATAAACTCTTTTTTTTAAAACAGAGAGAAAATGGCCGATGAGGTTGCCATGGAAATGAGAATACCTCTTGACGAAAAGGATATATCAAGAAGATCAAGCAACTAATCATCAAAAACGACCCCAATTAAATGAAATAAAATTTATTTTTTGTTTTCAGCTCTCATATTCCTAAGTCATTAATAATATGATGAAAATGTAAACTTACAAGCTTGTAGGCCAATTATGTCATTTTTTGGAGTAAACTTTGTACACTAAAATTTGTCTAGGGGGCCTCAATATGGCCATGCATGGCTATGTCAAGGTAACTATCATGACTAATCTGCCAAATATAAGCTAACCCAAGAGCTACAACTATCTATTAAATGAGCTTAAGTCTTATTTAGAGATTGAGAACTTGAGATATACCTAAACTAGGTTATAGCATTAATCACAAGAACAGAGAGAAATATGTTTTAAGTTTTTTGAAAAACTTTTTCATAAACTTATTAAGGATCTTGGTATATAAGTTTCTATCTAAATTACTCTCATGAATTACCGTTTGATGTCTCATCGACATGATATGAAACACTCAACTCTACGCCAGTGTTTTCATCAATCCAAGAGTCTCTCTCACGTCGTTACAATTCATTAGCTTCTTTAGCCGAAATCTTTCAGTGCAACCTTTCCTGCTTTCCAAACCCCTAAATCGGTCCTGCAAATTTGTCAACTATGCTAGCAAGTATGATGGTCTCACCCTCTTCATCTCTCTCTCTCTCTCTCTCTCTGTCTCTCTCTCTCTCTCTCTCTCTCTCTCTCTCTCTCGCCCTCTCTCTCTCTCTCTCTCTCTCTCTCTCTCTCTCTCTCTCTCTCTCTCTCTCTCTCTCTCTCTCTCTCTCTCTCTCTCTCTCTCTCTCTATCTCTCTCTCTATTATTTGATATATTGCAAGACTTGAAATATTTGCTTATAATTTTCGTTGTTGGTTCAGGAAGATACAAACCGACATTGGGTCTTCATGCACCGTGATTAAGCATACGTGTCTATAGTGATAAATATAAACAATAAATAGATTCAAATGTTTATTCTGTTTGGGGAGTTTTAATCTTTTTTTTATATATTTTCCAATAGGATGATCTGGTTGGCCCCCAAAAGAATATATTAAGTGTTACAGAGTGGACTACTTGGAAAGCACACCACACTACTTAACTTAGTTTTGAATACCTTTTAACTAATGGTAGAGGATGGATCGATCGTCTATTACGACTCACCATGTTAGCCACTTACACCGAAACTGAAGGTATAAACTAGCTAATAAGCAATATTTAGTTCATAGTGGGAATCAAACTTAATACCAACGTGGATACACACTGAGCTAAAAAAAAACTACCAAAAGTATACCACAACTTTATTACAAAAACTTAATACAGTAGAAATTATATAAATTAATACTCGATAAATTAATAAGCATAATTCTAAAATAGAGAAATCTATTTTTTATAAATTACTAACTCTATTAGTTAATAAAATATTATAATCCCAAAATTTTAATTTATAAAAAAACATTACTGTAGTTTTAGTATGATGTTAATAAGTAGTTTAGTTTAGCCCTCATCCGAAACTAAAAAAAATATTAATTGAAAGTGATTTATTTTCCTTAACAGCTTTATTACAAAAACCCTAAGAGCTTCTGGACTTTCACACGATTCAGTTCAACTATTTTGAATTCAAATTTTAAACTAATTAAAAAGAAATTGTAACTGGAGAATAAATAAGTCAAATAGATTGCCATCACATATATATCTATAGATAAACAGTGATTTGTAAATTGGATTGAAAACAATTAAAGAAAACAAGAAAACTTTATGAGAAAGTTTTTTAACAGTATACTTTATCTATGGCCATTTTTACTATAAAAATCACTGATCATTACCTTTTTGGTTATGAAACTGGATTATATTGTTTCTTAAACTATATATAAAATTGTTTTAAAAAATAATTAACCAATTTAGTTTTATATAGATATGATAGGTAAATCTTCAAACTCTTACACAGTTTTTTTAATATTCAATACGTTTTTCTTTCTTGAACTATTTATAATTTTAAACTAATATATATTTGAGATTATATAAAAAGCCATGTTCGTAAAAGTTGTTTCAAGCCCATTAATTAAAGACCTACTCAAACCCCTGATCCTCTATCTACTTTGAAATACTTGTGTAACTCCAACACGAACCTCAATTGTTTTTATAGAAGCATGATTTTTCTCCATTACATGTATTTTTCTTTTTGAATGAATCCATTACATAGAAGTAGCTTTCCAAAAGGGAATAGACAGAGAGAGAGAAAAAAAAACGTGGAAGTAGAATTTTTATTTAAAAAAAAATTTGTAAATATTCCATGAAGAATTTGTAATATTTTTCTATAGATGGGGAGAATAGAAACAACATTATCTAGAAAATCCTAGTAACAAAAGATAAGGTCATGAGAGAATTAAAAAAAAAAAACACATGAACTTGTCATCGATATGTTCTTGAAACTTGGTATTTTATACAAATCCCAAATCTGCTAGTTCACCACTAGAGGGTAAACGTGGGAAGGGTCGCTCGATAGGGCCAAAAAGGATTGAAAGGTCTTCCGATAGGATCAAAGGGTTTGCGTGAGATCATGTAAGCAGATCCTTCAATAGTATAATAAGTTTGATCTTCTGAATTGTTATTTCCATGTCTCGCACTGCTTCAAGTTCTTAGTCAATGCTCGAACCCTCCATCAGTCTACAAAAAAAAAGAGAATAAAATTGGTTTTGCGTGGTGCTTAAGGTATACAAACAACTACGATGTATTTTTATTTATCTAAAGCGACATTATGTCATTGTGATATAAATTACCTGCTGAAGAGAAACTGGAATAGCTAGAGAAGTGGTAGATTGGTAAACATGGGTAGATTCAGAATCGTTGGCTCTCTTGCTATATTATCGGGTTCTTGAGGTTTAAAGCAGCTAAGTAGTATATTCTGCAAAAATCAATGGTACATTTAAAAAAAGAGCAAGAAAGCATCAATTAGGATGAAACTGATACATCTTAACAAACAAGACATACCTTGAGTTGATTTATGTTGGAAAGCAATGCAACTGTAAAGGTCATCACAAGACGGAATCTGAAATCATTATTATTCATTCTCTCTGTACGTAACATTCAACAAGAAAAAAAGATTAGGGCTTTATAGAAATTTGTAATTATATTTTAATTGAAAAATAAAAGAAACTTGTAGACCAAGAAAATAACAAAAACGAAAACAAAAAAAAAAATCACAAACGGGGTAAACAAAAAAAGTCACGTACCGTTTTGAAGACCCTGTGTTAATGAATCATTAGGAGCTCAGACCTTGTGGAGGTAAAGATGATGACTGTGGCAAGTGCGAACTATCAGACGCCGATGTCATTCTGACCAGAAAAAAATTTGGAAAGAAAAAAAGAATTTTTAGTTTGACTATTTAGGATTCTTTTCTATCTCTACTTCTTTTATATAAAAAGAGTATACCAAAACCTTTCTCTGGTTGGTTCAGGAAAACAAAAAAAGACAGACAAACCGATGTTGGGCCTAAATTGTTTTGATTACGAAAATCATAATAAAATCACTACCAGATTCACTTCAAACGAGAAAATCTCGATTATTTTAAGATTATAGAAAAAAACATAATTTAAGAAGGAAAAGAAAAACAATGTGTTAGGCCCAATGAAGACCCAGTTAAAATCACAATCCCTTCCGGATGTATCATGTGTTCATAGATCAACTTCCCCAAAGTAAAGCCCTATACTCTGTGAATCCTTAAAAGGAAATCAAAGAGAGAACAAAATTTCAGATATTGGCTTTGTACCATTTGAAGTATGATTGATAAAACAAAGATTGGATTTTAGAAGAACCCCTTGGGATAGTTGTCTTAGTCGTCCAAGTAGTAGTATGAGCCAGCAGACTTTTGCTCCCTGTCTTTAGTCGACTCTGTTTGTTGATTCTTGGTCTAAAATTGGTGGGATCTCTCCTGAATGTGATGTTCAGATGCTGCAGACATAAATGGAAAAATCATTAGCACCAAACATGAAGTCCTTTTTTCTTAATCCCTACAGTGTAGCTAAGAGGAGACTAGGAGACTTACAGATAGAAACAGATTCATTCCACTGAGCAGTGACTGAGGACAATTTGCAATACAATCAATGGATGGTTGTCTTCATAGACAATGACTCGGTCTGCCAGATATGTTGCCATTATAAAGTCATGCTCGACTATAAATGCAGTTTTCTTTGCATGGAGAATGAACCGCTTATGACTTTAGAAGCCACAATACGTTGCTCTGAATCCAGATACGCACTCGGCTCATCAATCAGGTATATTCCGCCGGCTGTAGATATTCAAAGTTTAATGTATGCATGAGATTACTGAGACGAAGACAAAACTGCTACGTTTTCTATGGACTACTCACCTTTCCGAGGCACAGAGCTAATGCAACCCTTTGCAACTCTCCTCCTGAGAGATTGACAACTTCTTGATCCATCAACTGCTCAATCTGAAGTGGTTTCATCACGTCAGACACAAACTGAGGATGCATGTAAAGATCCCGAATCTTTTGATGTAGCAAGTGTCTAACTGAATTCTGAAACTTGGGGCTGATCTTTTGTGGCTTGTAAGAGACATTGAACCTCTGGTATCTCAATGTCTGATTCTTCTGCTTCGTCAGGTTTCAACAAACCCGCCTGCAGAAATTACCAATAGTGCAAAGTTGAGGAGTCCAGCACTTACTGAACTCTAACTAAGAGAGGATATAACAGAGTAAGAGAATACCAGCATTCGGATAAATGTTGTCTTCCCTGTACCATTTTCCCCAAGCATTACAATAATCTGAGAGTCGGTGAATTCACCTTCAGTCACTTTCAACCTGAAGTTTCCTTGAGTTTTGGTCATCGTAGGGTATTTGTACCTAGCGTACGACTGTATTTCTTCAGCACTTTCTTGCGGAGCCTCAGCAACCTTCAAACAAAAGAATAGCCATTAAGGAAACAATGTTGATGAAGCGACATTGCCTCTGCACCATCAAAAAAGTTTACCTTGAAGGTCAGCGATTCATCTCTGAAACGTAAGTTTTCTGTGGGAACAAACCCAGCCAAGAAAATGTTGATTCCTTCTCTGACAGAGAAAGGGAGAGTCACAACACCATAGGCTCCTGGTTTCCCATACAGACAGCAAATGAAATCCGACAAGTAGTCAAGAACACTGAGATCATGCTCCACCACAATGACATAGCTGAGGAGAAAAGGAAAACATTTTCAGTATCTTATTCTATACTAATCCCATTTAAATAAAACAATCAGAAGATAAATATCAAACCTGTTAGGCCTCAGGAGAGAACGAAACAACTTGAGCAGCTTTAAGTCTTTGCTTAACATCAAGATAACTAGACGGCTCATCAAACATGTATATCTCAGCGTTTTGAATGGCAACAACAGCGATGGCAAACCTCTGCAGCTTCACCACCAGACCAATTCTCAACATCACGATCAATGACCTGGTTCAGCTCCAGATCAGCACAGAGCTCTGCCTTCTTATCTCTCTCGTCCTTCTGGTCAAGGACCTCTCCAACATTGCCTCGAACAGCTTTTGGGATGTGGTCGACATATTGAGGCTTTATAATGGCCTGTCATGAACACGCAGTAACATGTGTCATTAAATGAACACCCTCTAGAAACAAATTTTAAGGGCAATTTGCATTACACCTTTAGATTATCTTCTAGAATACGGGTGAAGTAGTTTTGAAGTTCTGACCCACGGAAAGTGAGTCAAGATTTCTTGCCAGTCTGGAGGATTCTGCAAAAGGATAAAATATAATTAAAATCAAGTAATCAAGAGATGCAGTCTTCAGATAAAACTCAGGAAAGACTTACAGTGAAACGGCCCAAATTTGGTTTGAGCTTCCCTGCCAAAATTTTCAGAGCGGTTGATTTTCCAATACCATTTGTCCCAACCAACCCTAGGACTTGCCCTGGCCTAGGAACTGGGAGCCTGGAAATAAAGAAAAAGATTACATTCTCATAAAACTAGCAGAGGAATCAATTTTCAAAAAAAAAAACAGGAGTAAATGAACAAACCTATGCAACTTGAAAGTGTTGGCCCCATAGCGATGGGTCGTATCTTTCTCTAAGTCTCTGGGAAGATTGATAATCTGAATAGCTTCAATGGGCATTTCTGCAAATGTACAAGAAGAGAAAATGTTCAGTGTCTCAGTTTTGGCTACATGTATAGAGGTATCAGATTTAGCATATGAAGACACACCTTGACACAAATACCGCAACCGATGCACAACTCCTCTGAGATAAAAGCAAGCTTGGAACCAACAGTCACCTCAATACAAAGTTTTTCCTACGATGAACACCAGTTAATGTATAAGTGGCACTGGAATTTTTAGAATGACTTAACAAAAACATCAAGTCACTAGTATAACTCAAATCTTCACATATTACCTAACCATTATGCACTAATTGACATGCAGTCACCAAGAAATCCATATGCAAAAAAAAAAAGAAAAAAATTAAAGAAGCACACCTGTCTTGACGACAGGACAGCTCTTCTTGCACTCTTGGCGACATTTCTTAGGCTTGCAACGGTCTGAACTCACAATTGCAATACGTGTCAAGCGATCTGACATCTCTCAAAAATATCTACAAAATTAAACAAAATTCATAGTTTAACTGCCCTGACAAAAGATTCAATATTTTATAGACAATCTCCCAAATTTCATTTACTATGCTACAAATATCAAAACAAGGAGTGATAGAAAGGGAACAAATCCAAACACTTCTTCACGACATTACAATTATACTGAAGAAAAATATTAACTTTGAATCAATCGAGAATCGAACACTAAGACCCACCGTAATATATAATCAGCGACTGTATCGAAATTCATCTGAATGTGAAAATAAACCATCCAAGACGAGGAAAAACGGAAAATTTGTGATTCGAACCTGAGATAATTGAGAGATCTCAGATCGAGTGAAGAAGGGTGTGTGCAGATTATTTTGATGAACAAGCGGAGAGCACACGCACCTCAGAGTTACGCTTTTGCTCAAACAAAAGTGAAGGTAGGGTTTTCTGAAGACTGAATTATCTGTTTCCCCGACAGGTTTGACCCGGTTCGCTTTACATTTGGGCTTGGGTTGGTCAAAGCTATGGGCCATCATAGTTAATTTGTTTTTCCATTTTTGTGTTGTCATTGTGACTTTTCTTTTTTTTATATATAGGGAAATTTGCCCTTTATATACACAAAAAAAAATCCTAAATTCACTAAGAGCATCTTTAATCCAGGTCACTTGACCTGCGTTTCTTATTTTTTTTCTGTTTTTTTTAAAATTAAAATAAAATTAAAACGAACCAAATCGCGGGCTGCCACGTATCAGTGGGAACGGCGAACAGTGTAAGATACATAGCAAATGGGGTTTCTTATTTAAGAGAAAATAAGAGATGGCTTTTTTAGGGATATTAGTGGGGCCACGCCTTAAGAACCCACTAGAACTTCCAATAATCCTGCCCTAACTAACTAAAACTTTCTCTCTCCTCCTACTTTCTCTTCCTATACTCTCAACCAAAGTCGATCCTCAGATTTAGGGGCCTAACGCAATTTCTTAACAATTTTAACTATTCTTTTATAAATTTATGGACTTAAAAAAAAATTTTGGAGGTCTATGTATATATAAATTTTCTTTAAAAAATTTGGGACCCAAAGCTAATGTTTAATCCGGTTTCGTCGATGACTGCTTGCTCTCAACTATCTCTTTAAAATTCTAAATTTCTTTTTTTGGGTTATATATATACTTCTTTTATAATACTATAAACTGGTTTAGATGTTTTATTCATATGTTTGAATTTTGAAAAGTATATTTAAACTTTAATTTTAAATATATTGGGACTATTTATATTCTACAACATTTCATATTATTATATGGAATGTTTTTAATTGAACCATTAAACAAAAAAATTTATAATGAAGTTAAAAAAATGAATTTAGGGAAATTTGAAGCAATGACCATAAGAAAACATAAATTAGCCAAATAACCATATGAAGCTAATGGTTAGAATATACTATGTATAATATGTATTAATTCTTCTTTTGTCCTCAAAATCCAAAACACACACATTTTGGCATATTTTTCTTCTTCTCCTTCTGCACAATATAATTTTTTCATTTCATGCTTCTTCTCCAACGATAATGAAGAATTGTGTTGATTGAAAACAATTCTTTAATGAAAGTTTATTATTGCACGCACAGTTGATTGAAATGATCAAGATCAAAACTCATCGTATGTAACAAAATAGGCATCACTAAAACAAGAACAGCGGTTAGTTGAAACTCTATCATCAGCTTCCTCGATGATGGTGATTAAACCGGTGGAGATGAAAATTGACTGGAGACTATAAGTTTATATTTAGTTTTCTTGTTTATGGTACTGAGATTTAGGAATGAAAAATCAAATGTCGTATTGAAGAAGAAGGTGAATAGTGAACATATATTGTATATTCTATATTTTACGAAATAAATGGATTAGACTTTATGAAAATACAAATATTGAATGTCATTTAAATTGTTAGTATATATTTCATTAATCAAACTATAATCTTTGCATTGCGTCGATGTATTGTGAAAATTTTGTTAGTGAAATCCTAGTTTTTAACATGGTTGGTGATGACAACATTGGCAATACAGCGGAGCAGCCTATTCTATACAACATTTATAGTATAGTCAACTTGTGGCAATTTTTGTTTTCACATCTCTCCATAGTAAATTTTCTATATTTTAGTTTTACTATCACAGTTGAGTCACATTATAAGCGTAAATATTTATTAATGCATACTCAATTAAGTAATACTCAATTGAATTCATCGTTATGTAATCATAAACTATGTTTTTTACATAGAGATTGTAATATGTTTTGGTACTTATTGTGTTTTATGGGTTGAATGTTTTTCTTTTTTTTGCTTGGGTTGACTAGTATAGGTTATAATGGGAAACTATATTATATTATTTGCGTTGGAATAGCCAATATATAACCTGTTTTTGTATATTGTAAATACTAGATACTATTTTGTTTTTAACAACACACTATAAGTATAGTACAATATGTTCTTCTCCTACTCTTATTCTTCACCATTTTCTTCTTCTCTTCATCATCTTTCTCGGCTTCCACCTCTTCATTATTCTCTTTGCATTTTTCTTCCTTCTCTTCTTCATTCTAGTTCTACTACTACTTATTATTCGTCTTCCTCCTCATTTTCCTTATATTTTACAGTTAACAATTTATAGAAATTGATTAGTGTATACTATTCTATTTTATAAGAATACTACATTGCTATAATATATTTATCTTCTTCTCTTTTTTTCGTTTTCTCCTTTTTGTCTTCCAGGTGCAATTGATATGAGTAAAGTATTCTACACTATAGGCTTAATAATATAGTATAGTAAAGTTTGTCAGTTGTGTACATTCACATCAAAAACACACACGACGCAGAAAAGGAGAAACTGTCCAACATCGTGCAAAAATGTCCACATCTACTAGCTACTTTATTACATGGTTATTTTGCTAATTTATGTTTCTCAATATAGTCATTCCACCAATTCACCCATGAATTTAATACCTACGCTTGCTTTCAGCCAACAGAATCATATGTTATGGTGAACATAGAAGTAATAAAGTAAACTAGACTAAATTTTGCTAATCTAAATAGCCATATTAACTGAAAATAGTACCAACATAGAGATTGTCCATGAAGTTTTGGTCCTATCCTATATATGTACTTTCATGAATTTCACCCTTCAAGAGGTAATAAGATAATGACTTTTCACTTTTGTTTCTCCATTGCCATCTGTTCAAGTAGAATATTATTATTCAAAATAAATCAAACATATGTTGTGAAAATCTTGTTTACTCAAAGTTTGTGTCAATTTTTCCCTGCCTTATTCCCTTTA
>CAJHQP010008661.1:0-25930 GCA_905132765.1 Moricandia arvensis | reverse complement strand
CTCCAGGTCCAGCCACCGATTACTCTCTCTACCGCCTTCCCACTTTGATGCCGGTAATCTCACTCGTCTGCTGTAATCCAGGCACCGGGAAGTCCCGCAGCTCCTCCATAACGACCAGCAGTTATCACCAGTGGATGGACTCTCCTCTCTCTAGTATGTGTCTCAGTATACCTAAGATCCATTTAACTCTATATCCCACACCGACGCCATACGTAGTTAACCCCCGCATCAAACTCCTCGGCTCCGTTGTAGCATCATGACTCCATATAGACTCTACACGAAGGTAGAAGCAGCGATGATGATGCGGTAATCCCACACATCCATAAGCGTGGCCACCAGTTCTGGTACTTCATGCTAATGTTTGTATTGGCCAGGTGTGGTGATATTGTCTGGAGCCACATATTTCCTATCACCTGTGACGAGGCTCGGTCCCTCCACCAAGTACACCGAGTCCGGTCCAATAGACCTTCCGCCAAAGTTAGAGCGTGAGTCGCCAAATCCGCCATTGAAGGGGTGTCACCGAGTTTGGTTTTTTTCGGCTCTGCCTTCTTTTCTCTACTATATAGACAAAAGAGGGCAGATGTGATGTTCTTATTAGCTAACAGAAGCATTAGATATCTCAAGACAATTTTGCAAGAGCATTCCGTTACCTGATTCCAGAGAGCTCAATTCTGTTTCCCTTTTGCCTAAGAAGGAAGACAACCATATCTTCACTTTCATATGTAACAAACCCAAAGCCAACGTGATCTCCAGTTGCGTTGATCACGCAATAAATCTGGTGTTCCTTGAGCTCTCCAAATTGCATAAAGAAACTCCTTGAAGCTCATCTAGACACCAAACCCAAATCAGCCCAGAATTGATTACTTCAAGCAGATAGACATGATCATGAAATGTAAAATCATATGACAAAATCAACACAGTAAGATGACTGGTGTCTACCATCATTCAACAGTTGAAGGAAATTCCACCAACATAATATCTTCTTGGTTTTGAAACTCACTAGACGCTCACTGCCCTCTCGGTATAGTACGGCTTATCTCAACCTGAAGAGCCAAATAGAAGAAGCTAAACCGTTATTGTATTGTAAGACACAACTTAAGAAACACACACTTAAGTTTGTTAGCCCAATTTAACACTGCTTTCCCGTTTAAATGTGATTGTCCTGGATAAGTTTGTGTCGACGACAGAGACAGCATAGCGTGACAAACCCAAAACCCTACACGAGCTGAGTCGCAGCTTTTATTTCTCTCAAATGTCTATTCCTTCCATATACTCACAGAATCAAGTAATCATGTGGTTTTCCATTTCTCGGGTCCGATATATATATTACGTTCATATTCAATATAGGTGCCTTGACTAACTTCTAGCTGCTAAACAGATAAAAACAGAGTTATAAAGTACTGAACTTTTGAACAGAATAACCCGCTCACCCGAGAGCTACCACCTCTTTTGACAAAGTGGCAACCAGACACAAGAACTAACCCTAAGTAGTCTCCACGGGTGTCGCTAACCACGCTTATCACAAAAACACTAGCCAAAAGAATCCTTACGTTCACCTACTCAAATTCCTTCACAAAAACATCGTATAAGTATAATACTAATTCAAACTAAAAATCTAAAGAACTGGAGAAGAAGACTAAACTTATCCTTTCACGCAACCAAGAAACTTAACCCTACCATTTCTCACCAACCAGAGATGTAAAGCTCGAATCTTTTCTAATCATTCTTCATATCAACGGAGAACCACTTAAACGCCTGATACGGAATAGAGGTAAATTTTTCTGAAAACAACCCAACCCTGAGAGAGAAGAGAAAAACTTACCTCAGCACTATCGATGCCACCTAAGTTGAGGCTGAGATTTGTCGATCATCGTTCTCAACATCTTCCGATGTTTCACATTCGTGTTCTCCACTCATCGACCAACTGTTCTCCGTTCCAAGGATACTATGAGAGGAAAAAATCGAACCTAAAAAACCTTCGAGGCGCAACGCGAAGAAGAAAGAAAAGGAGGCAGCAGTCGCCTTAAAACCGTGTGCTGGCACATAGAAGGAAGCCTAGACAACTCGTGAGTGCATTACTGAGTGGGTAAAGAAAGTTACTATTTAGTGTGAGGAGGTACGTTCTTATTGTACCTTCACAGCTGCAACTTGATCTTAGCTTTGTTCTCCGTTTGTTACGATATGCCAGACGGTTGTCTCTCGTCTGTTTCGATTTTATAATGGATGATCTTAGACCGTTGCATTGTACTTTAAAGTCCAGGACAAAAAAAAGGAAAAATTCCTATTTTACTTAACAGAGGGTTATATGATTTAAACCTCAAACTATTTTATTTTTCGGAGAAAAACCTCGACTAAAATCTCTTGTTTTAAACCTTCAACTATTGAACCCAGCAGCCGTAGTTGTCGTCCCCTCCGTTAACAAGAGTCTTTTTTCTAACAGGGCGTTCTCCCATACTGATGCCTTTACTCCAACCGAATAACAGGCACCGAGTTGCTTAAAAACCCCTTCCTAACCAATAGAAGAATCCGATTTATCCAAATCTGAAAAAAAGAAATGGTTATTCTTCTCTTCTGCAAGAGAAAAGGTGGTGGAGGGTAAGTCAAAAAAATTAAAGGTTTTTCTTCTTTGCAAACTAATTCGGTGTTTATTCTTCTTGTTTCTAAGGTTTATTTATTTGTAAAATTCAATCACAAGTAAGTTTTGAAATTTGGGTTCAGTGGCAGGTAAATTTCGTGTGAAGTAGCATGGATAAGTCACATTGGGAGAGGTGGGGATTCTAGGAAGTGTGAATGTGGAGCGTTCCGACAATCTCACTATTGGAGTCAAAGACAATCTCAAAATCCAACGAAGGGAAGATTTTACAGATGTGGAAATATGATGGTCCAAACCTATGTGTTTAAGGTGGCTTTGATGAAGCACACCATGAAGAGGCTTGGAATATTGAGTAGTTCATCAAGCTATAAGAGTCGGACAAGATTGGCCCGAATTGAAACTGAAATTGGTAGAGTTTAAAGGAAAGATCATTGTGAGATCATTGAAGTGTTGAGAGTTTAGACTAAGTTGGTTAGAACCGTGGGTTGTTTCGTTTATTGTTTTAAAGCATCATGTGATTGTTTCGTTTATGTTTAACCATCGTTGTTGTTGTGTGTAAGTTGGATTATGTTAGACTTATCTATTTTAATATAAACATGTTATGTACTCACCGGTATTAGATGTTATGTTGCTTAATTTTAAAAATAACAAATGGAATAAAAGGCATTACAAAAGAAACATCATCCTAAACCAGAAAACAACAAAAGTCTGAGTCATAAGAACAAAAGCCCGATAACATCATCATCAAAACAATACAAAACTGAGTATCATCCTAATGAAGACACAAAAGGCAAATGTACATCAAAATACAAAAGCCAACAAACAACAAAACTTCAGTTGTGGTTAGGTCTGTTGTCCGGGTTTTGTGGTCGGTTGTGTCGCTGTCTTTTTGGAGGTCTTCCTCGAGCAAAGTTGGTTGGTTTAGGAACGGACGAGTTGCAATTTACGTTTTGTTATGTCCGGTTTGTGTTGACAATTGATACATGTCTGCAAAAAAGAGAGAAGTTATAATATCTTTTTGAAACCAAAGAGAGAGTAAAGGTCTTAGCCATAACAGCATTTGCATTGAAAAGAAAGAAACTCTTGAGACCGGTTTAGGTGGTTTTTGGAACCCTTCTTGTTTTGGCATTTGCGTATGTTGTGTCCCCTTTTCTCCACAGTTACTACAAAGTCTGCATTTAAAAGCTTTTGGTCAGAGGTTTATAATTGATAAAAAATGTATGATAGAGGTTTATTACCGTCTTCTGAGAATTTTGAGAAATTCTTCCTTGGATCTCTGATTCTATATTTTCTTGGTCTTCCCTGGTCATGATTCTGTCAGGGAGGAGGCACATATAACAACACATCACTATGTGTTCCCGAAGCTCCTCCCATTCACAAGCAGGTAAATAGAAGGGATGCGTAACAAAGTTCTGCACTTCCTCCAACTGAATACCAATCGAAATCACTTGTCTCTGGAAAGCTGGTCCCTTATACTTCAGCCCACATTGCAGCCACTAGATATGACAACAAGGTATCCCACTAACTTCATATTCCCATGCAAGTGCAAGATGTATTTTCTTTTCCTTCCTCGGACATGAACCTACAAACTTTTCCTTCCCATGATCGAGCCTCATATATTCCTCTTTTCCATTTTGACAAATTGGAGAACACCAACTTTAAAGCTCCTCTACGTTCTCCATAATCGCCAATGCTTTGGTGTGACCAAGCTTTGTGACCACTTTCCAATCTCACTTTATCTTAAAAGTCTGCAAATTTGCTCAAAATAATCCCACCCTGGAACTGTGCCTAATTGTGACCATATGGTGCTTTCACGTTCGATATAAACCAATTGCGCATTCAACGATTGTTATAAGCCATGGAATGTCATTTGAGGTGTTTGTTGCGCAGAACGGAGTAGCTTATGGCTGCTCCAGATATTGTTGGCATATGTGGCCTTTGAATGGAAAGCGCGTTTTCTAAGTCAGGACTTTATATGAGCAAACATGGTGTGGTGATAAAGTAGTTGGTGTTTTCTTCTAGTTGGGTCATAATACTTGGGTAAAGTTTGAACTACAAACTGATTTCCTGATTCGGTGTTTCTTTCTTATAAAACTTTGGGGTAATCTCGCTTGAGTGTGTCTTTGGGTATCAATCAATGCTCTCTTGTCTACCTACAACTAATGCATATGAACCCACAAACTAATACTAAGATTACAACAACTCTTCCTCATATATTCTCCAATCAACATTGCCCGTTTGCTTTTTTTTTTTAATAGGAATTTTTCATTTTATTTTTTGAAATGCAATGTTAATTTAATTCAAAAAGAACTTTTTAAGAATCACTATCGTAAACTCCAGGCAAATAAAGAATACGGTCCGATAAACGATTTTTTTTTATCCTAGCTTTTTATAAGAGACACTCATTTGGGTGGTCGGCCCTAATTTAAGCTTCTTGTGGTGAAGAATTCTTCCCCTTAGCGACACAGTTGCAGCAGAAGAAAGTCAGTTGGCGATTCCTTGCCTTTTCCCTTCCTAATATTTGTCTCTATCTCGGTATCCTTCTTCTTTTTTGAATACATAGATGTAAAATGGTTTCTCCTTTCGTTCATTCCATTGTTTTTCTCTTTATCCAAAAATGTGTCTAGGCCTTGTCCCAAAATAAACAGTTTACATGAATTAGTATCCGCATCTCTTTATGGAAATGCTAACTACATAGCTTATACCAAAACGCTTTGCAATGGGACTTTTAGTGTTTTTTCCAAATTTGTTCTTCCATCTGGGTTTGTTACTAATCTTATGTCATATTAAGTTTAGCCAACAAGACGTGGTACCTAGTCACACATTCTGTGCTCTGCATAAGGAAGGACGTTTTTAATTGGCATACTAAATCAAAAAATGCACGCGTGTTTTGCTTCATTACAAGATCTGAAGAAAGATGGGCCATAGCCTCATTTACCACCTTACCATCAAATAATGATTTTCCCGACACAAACAAAATCATTCCTTCCATCCCAAGCTTTAGAATTCAGCACATATATAAAGGACATGGATTTCTGTAACATATTATCTCCGCACTAATAAACCACCGTTTGGTTTCGTCGCTCAATTATATCGAAAACCTCCATTATAGAATTGTCTTGTGACAGGACGTTATCAGATAATAGCACCTGCTATGATCATTAACAAGCCCTAACTAGACATTCATATGTTTAGACGAGCATATTTATTGCACCTACACAGTCTTAAATAAATTTGCCAATTTTAATCTTCAAACTCACGAGTTATTGGTTTAATCATACTCTTCCTTCTTAAACGAAATGCTCCCAATTCTAGGTGTATTATCCGTGCATACTCAAGCACTTCTTTCCAACCTGTCTGGTCTGAGACTTGGAAAGCAAAGTGTAAAATTTCTTCAAAAACTCGATCTTTTGTTCCTAAAATCACACAAAGTCACGAAAACTCACGTGAGATTAGTCTTTTTTTCCTATAACTTTCTCTATTCCAATAATCATACATTCATGGTGAACTGCTCACATACTCATCCTCCATTGATATCGTTTCATTACTTGTCTTGCACCTGACATTGGTTTTTGTAACCCGAAGACCTTTTATCCCCACCTCTGCATGATTTGATCAGCTGACAACTCCGATATGCTAACCTCATTGAGTAAATCACAGCTATTTTGGTGCAGTGTAGAGGTCGACAACACTATTAGGATAGCAAATCTGTGTTCTTCTTTAATAACATCTCACCAACATTTTATCTGACTGCTATTTATTGATGCATAAAAAGTCTCATTGCAACACCTCATTAATGCGACGCTTTTTCTGCATAGTTAATAGTTTTTCATCAGAGTCGTTATTTTTTGACTAAGCTCCTCTTTTTCTAATTTTTGAAAATGTATGTTCATCTTCTCTCTCAGACATACTTCTCATTGTTTCCCTGCAACTGTTTCCTTTTGAAACAAACTCTTGCCCTACAAAGAACTCTATTTGATCTACCATCATGCATCATCATCCGATTAATGTCATCACTTTTCAACTTTTTTCTTTCGTACATTGTAATTCATTTCATCCTTACGCTTATATAGAAATCGACCATATGGGATCATCAATCAATCCTCTATGGTTTTAATCTTACCTTCTAAGTCAATTGATCTCCTAAACAAGACATTTCTTCTAATAAGGATCATTTCCTCCTTCCCTAACCTATACTATTTATTTTATTTCAAATTCAGTACTAATCTATTCTCTTCTTAACATATACTTCAGAGAGGGTCTTAATATCTATTTTCTCTAGTTAATTTAAATAGCATCCAAAACTAACTATACATGGCTATAACACAATCCTTTGTCTGTTAATACGATTTTGACACTCCATTTTAATTCTCTCCAGATAAGGAGTTTAAGTTAAAGTATCAAACTTACACCCCATTATCCTCTGCAAACAATTATTGTCTATGATTATCCCTAATTTTATCCCATCGTAATAAGAAAAATATAAAGCCCTCAAAAATAATTTTATAAACAGCCAACTCTTTAATTTCAAAATCCTGCAACCAGTTGGTTCTTGGGAATACCAGCCTACCCAGTGTGTAATATCCAAAAATCAACACCAAATATGATAAAATAAATTTACCATGAAAAAACGAACTATATGAACATTTTGAAGCAATATTATATACTCAAATATAAATGATAGTATTTTTATTTTGGTTCTAAATATTGAAATGAAAATTTAGATTTTTTTACTAAATGCACATGTTACATATGCGAAGAGTGGAAATTAAGAATCACTTTTTTCACTTGATTATCTATTGCTCGTAACCGAAAGTCTGATTGTATTCAAAATATATTATAATGAAGATTCTAAGGATAAATATTGACAGTTACGAATGATATGAAAAAATAATGCTTCTCTTTCCCTATTTAAAAAATTGATACAATATTATAATAGTTTCGGAATATATAAATAAATATATTATTCTACTATCGAAGATATACTCTACTGCATAAATATAAGTCACTATTTATCTCACAGTCAAAGTCATATAGGTCCACTTTATTAGGATTAATAAATAATCATTTCATTATCTAACCATATCTTTTACAAATATACACAATTAAAAACTAGTTTATCTACATATTGATTATTTAACTGACAACAGGTATACAATCAATTCAACATTTTTAATATTACTGTAACCAATCGCCACAAATATTTAGGTATCATCGCAATATTTTAACAATTGAAAATTTGGTATGATAAACTATTTTTTCTATAAAGTTATGAGGAGAGAGAAGAATATCTTTAAGAACCCATAACCATTACAGTAAACATGATTTCATAACTTAATATATAAATGTATATTTTATCACTTACATCTATATTCCAAAATTTCTTTTTCTTTATTTAAATTAAAAATACTCGCATTCGGACGTGCGGCGTTGTACTCATGCATTATTATATTTTCGACACAAAATTTTGAGATGATTGTAATTCGAATTTATCACTAATCAAAAATATATTAATTATTTTATATTAGTAAATCATATTATAATTTTTATAATTTAAAATATATTATTATTATATTTTTCTAGTTTAAGTATATTAATTTATTATTTATAATTGTATAATATACTTGCTAACTTGTTTGTATAATTATAAAAATATTAATAATTATTTAATATTTTAACATATATTATAATTTTGTGTAGTTAGAAATATATTATAATTATCTATAAGTGTAATTTCGAATTTCTAAATAACCTTTAAGGACATTAATGGCAATTTTATAATTGTATACGCTGTTTTTGGTTTAAAAATAAATTTTCCCTTTATTCTCTAGTATCAATTCTATGGCTTTAAGTAATTTTTATATATCGTGAAATTTCTAAGGTGAATTCATATCTAATTTATTATTTAGTTTTCGCCTATGAACTGGAGTGGTAGTCGCAGAATTTGATAGTTATTCTAGTCGTCTAATTTTTCGTGTGTTCAGCTTGCAATTATCTCCTGTGTTATGTCATAAGTGTTGTCTCGTGTCACCTTTTTCAATCCAACTTATAGAATATAGACGAACTTATATCAGACATGCATAATACACTATAATTATGTTCCACCAACCAAATCTGACACATTATTATCCAATGTTTACTCACATCTTAATGCATAAATAAAACATTATGTGGTCATTTAGATAGGTCCAAAGAGCTCTAATCAATAGTCTGAGAATTCTTATTTGTAACTCCATCTGCTACAGCTAAGGAAATACTAGCAGTACGTTGGCTGGTTATAACTTATTAGCTTTATTTCTCTTTGATTCTCTATGCAATTCTTTAAATACATGATTTCTAATTCATTAACCAATCGTCGTGAATAATCTACTTATTATATTAGATTTTCAAGAGTTTAAGATGATTGTCGATTAGATATAATTGTAGTGGTAATTTAATATTCTGTATTGAACTTAGTTTTAGTTATAGAATTGATAATCACAAGCGATTTCAAATTTTAGCGATAATTGATATAATGCAAATAGTATTATTGATTTCTCACTTAGAGGGAATTATTGGAAGCATGAATTTGTTGTAGATGTTTGTCGAATTTAAAGAGTTGATAGATTTTAAAAGTTATGTGAATTTTGAAACTAGATATGCATTGACTAATAAACAATGTGTATCATAAGTTTTTTCTAGATTGGTATAAAATGGATTTTTAATGAATTTGCTATTATCCTTTGTTTCTATCATTTCTTTTTGTAAAGTAAAAAATATATAATTTATATATTTTAAATTATATAGCATGAATATCTTTTTGGAAACATGTTCTTTTGTTAAAAAGAAAAATAATAATGATACATACAAAATTATATTAATATAATAAGATGAATATTATTTTAATAAATTTTAACCATATTATGGTTTTTTAGTCATTTAATATGTTATTTTAGTTTTAATAATTATATGATAAAACAACTTATATAATTAATATACCCGAATTAAATTGTATAAAATTTAATGTATGTATAAAATATAAATATAATTATATATTTAAAATATAATTTTATAAAATATATATATATTCAAAAATGTAAGCAATTTTGGACATACAGTTTGGATTGAAATTTCGATAGATATTTGGGTAGAATAATTATGGGGATGTTAGTGGAAGTATGATTTATAAAGAGTTTTTTGATTTTAAAAGTTCAGAGATTTGTTGAATTTGGAAGAGGTTGCAGAGAATTTTGTATATTGTGAAAATAAATTACTATGATGATTTCAAGATTCAAAGAGTATATGTAGTATTTTTAAATATTTTTTATGAGTTTAAATGGTCAAGCATGCAATTCCCATAACACTAATTTCAATTGATTTATAAAATTATTAAAAATGTAAACTTTTTTGAATAAAAATGAATTCTGTAAAGAATTATAAAATCATCACCCATTAACACTAAATTTTATAAGAATTTAAGAATCTATAAACCAAAAACACTAAAACTTTCAAATTCTGATAATCATTATAAATGTATATTCTTATTAACAATGCATTTTGTTAGGCCTAGGAATTTGAATCATAACCTGCGGGTTCCGCCCGTTTGACCGCCGTGGAACCCACAGGTGCGGGTCGAGCATTTGATGTGGGTGCTGGCTTCAGACTATTTTCAGAGGGGTAGGTGCAGTTGGTTGATTTTAAAATCGGCGGGTACCCACCAATCCGCAATTTTTTTTGAAAAAGTTTCTATTTATGATTTTCTTTGACAAAAATACCGAATTTTAAAAATAATTAAAATTTGATAAATAATATTAAATTTATTATTTATTATTATTTTTAGAAAATAAAATAAAAATAATTATTTTTAATTAAAAACATTCTATGCAGGCCCGCGGGTATTTGCAAAATTAAGCGGAGCGAGTGCGAGTATTAGTTTATCTTTGTGGGTTGAGCATGTCAGAATTTTAAGTAAAAAAAACGAGTCGGCCCGCGGGTTAGCGGGCGAGTTAACCTCGGCAAACCCAAAACCTATATTTTGGCAGTGTATTGAATGCAAACACAATTCTCCCAAAGAAAAAATAGCTTTATTATTCAGATATCATAAAGAGAGAAAAAATATTAAAAATTACTGAAAACCATACATTATAATTTATAAAAAAACCACAAACATAATATTCCTTTAGTTACACTAAGAAAGAGTTTTAGAAAAAAATTAGTTTCATAAAGATAGAGTTTTTGTACTTTCAATAAAAATATTGTAAATTTCAAGAAAAATAATTGATTTTATTGATTTACTATTGGTTAAAATTTATTGACAATTTAAAATTACATAAATAATACATTAATTATTAATAATTTAATGATTTTTCTTAATATGCGTGAAAACACTACAAACATATTTTTATGAACAGATGGAGTATATGACAACAACAATTAAATCAAACATATTTGAGTAGATTAACATACTTTGTAATTTTACATTATAATATAAAATTTTGTCCATTATTAAAATAAAAATATATGTGTAGGTATGATGAATCAGAATCTATATTTAATTAAAGTAACATAATATTATTTAAAATAAATTACGTATAAATTATAAAATGATTCAAATTAAAATATTAATAATTTACTTATTTATAATAATTTAATTTATTTTGTAAATACTTATATCCATTAGAAATGAATTATTTCCTAATTTATAATCATAATTTATAACATATATTATTTTATGTTTATAATTTTAGGTGATTTAGAACTCTATTGTTTTGTTAAGGGTTATTAGTGATTTAAACCTCAACTATTTATTTTTCGGAAGAAAAACCTCGAACTAAAATCTCATGTTTTTAAACCTTCAACTATTGAACCGTTAGTGTCGGTAACCCTCCGTTAACAGAGTCTTCTTTTCTAAACGGAGAGCTGTTAAATCCATACGATGCGTTTTACTCAAACCGAAAACGGCACGAGTTGCTTAAAAACGACACGAAGGTTGTCCAAAACAGCATGAAGTCTTTTTGCACGACTTTAAAATCATTTTTTGCATGTGAGTCTCCAAAAAATTCCCCAAATCACTAACCCTAATTGCGATGAAGTTCTTCTGATTCTGAGATTTTGGGTGTGTAGTTTAATTGAAGAGATTTCGGGTGGGTTTCAAAATTGAAGTGAAGAGATTTCAGGTGGGTTTCGAAATTGAATTGAAGAGATTTCGGGTGGGTACTTGTTTTGAGTAAGTATAAATCGAAGGAGAAATCGAAGGAGAAGAGGGTTCCAGTGAGGGTTGAAGCTTGTTGAGGGTTGAAGATGAAAAGGTAATCTCTTATTTCTACTCTTGTTGAGTTTTTTCTTGTAATATTTTTCAATTTTGGTATAGAAGGAGTTGAGGTTTATGTAATTATTCGGATTCTATTGATGACAGAACTGTTTTCTTCCGACTACACCTTGGAGGATATTGGGGCAGTGATGGTTTATACAATGGTGGAATTACACGATCTTGTAGGCTGGATTTCCAAGAACCAACTTTGAGGATTTTGAAGAGTATGGTGTTGAGGGCTGGGTATGCAGAGAATATGTGTAAGTTTGCTTACTTCCCATCTGGAATAATAGGTCAAAATCGTAAGGATGTGTTAGATGATAGGGATGTTAGAGAAATGATTTGGTGTTCAGAAGAGATAGATAGTCTGAATTTGTATGTGGTTAGGGAGGATGATCCTTATTTAGATGATGTTCTTGTTGGAGATCATGTAGAAGAAGATGAACCTGAGGATGATGATGCCCATATTGATTTCTATCGTGATGATTATGTAGAAAGTGATGATTCGGATGATGATGATGATGGTAGTCAAATAGAGTTCTTTGTAGGGCAAGAGTTTGTTTCAAAAGAAAAGTGCAGGGAAACAATTGAGAAGTATGCTCTGAGAGAGAAGATGAACATACATTTTCAAAAATTAGAAAAGAAGAGAATAGCGGCTATATGTGCTCAAGAGTGTTGCAAGTGGAGACTTTTTGCATCAATAAATAGCCAGTCAGATAAAATGGTGGTGAGATCGTATAAAGAAGAACACAGTTGCTATCCTATAGGTGTTGTCGACCTCTACACTGCACCAAAGATAGCTGCTGATTTTCTCAATGAGTTTAGGCATAATCCGAGGTTGTCAGCTGATCAAATCATGCAGAGGTTGGGGATAAAAGGTCTTCGGGTTACAAAAACCAAGTGTCAGAGTGCAAGACAAGTAATGAAACATATCATTGAGGATGAGTATGCCGAGCAGTTCACGAGAATGTATGATTATGTGGAGGAGTTGAGGAAGACTAATCCGGGTTCTACTGTGATTTTAGGAACAAAAGATCGAGTTTTTGAGAAATTTTACACTTGCTTTCAGTCTCAGAAGACAGGTTGGAAGAGTGCTTGTAGACGGATAATACACCTAGATGGGACATTTCTTAAAGGAAGAATGAAAGGGCAATTGTTAACTGCTGTGGGAAGAGATCCTAATGAGTCGATGTATATCATAGCATGGGCTATTGTACCTGTCGAAAATAAGGTTAATTGGGAGTGGTTTATGGAGTTACTGCGAGAAGATTTGGGATTGGAGGATGGTAATGGGCTTGCTCTTTCTTCAGATCAGCAAAAAGGTTTAATTTATGCCATTAAAAACGTCCTTCCTTATGCAGAGCACAGAATGTGTGCTAGACACATCTTTGCTAACTTAAAAAAGAAGTACAAACAGATGGGGCCATTGCATAAGACGTTTTGGAAGTGTGCTAGATCATACAATGAAACTGTTTTTTGGAGACAGCTTGAGAAGATGAAGAACATAAAACTGGAAGCATACGAGGAAGTGAAGAGGACCACTGATTCTCACTGGTCTAGGGCATTCTTCAGTGGCACCACCAAGTCGGCTGCAGTGGAGAACAATATCAGTGAGTCATACAATGCAGTGTTGAAGGATGCTCGGAAAATGCCTATTGTTGCATTGCTAGAGGCAATTAGACGCCATATTATGGCAAGCAACTTGATTAAGATAAAGGAGATGGAAAGTGTCACAAGCTTGGTCACACCAAAGGCATTGGCGATTATGGAGAAACGTAAGAGGAGCTTAAAGTGGTGTTCTCCATTGTCAAATGGAAGAGGAATATATGAGGTCGATCATGGGAAGGAAAAGTTTGTGGTTCATGTCCGAGAAAATACATCTTGCACTTGCAGGGAATATGAAGTTAGTGGGATACCTTGTTGTCATATTATGGCTGCAATGTGGGCTGAGTATAAGGAGACCAAGCTTCCAGAGACAGTGATTTCAGATTGGTATTCAGTGGAGAAGTGGAAACTTTGTTACGCATCCCTTCTATTTCCTGTGAATGGGATGGAGCTCTGGGAAACACATAGTGATGTTGTTGTTATGGCCTCCTCCTGACAGAATCATGCCAGGAAGACCAAGAAACAATGATAGAATCAGAGATCCAAGTGAAGAAGTTTCTCAAAATTCTCAGAAGACGGTAATAAACCTCTTATCATACATTTTTTTTATCAATTATAAACCTCTGACCAAAGCTTTTAAATGCAGACTTGTAGTAACTGTGGAGAAAAGGGACACAACATACGCAAATGCCAAAAAGAAGTGGTTCCAAAACCACCTAAACCGGCTCAAGAGTTTCTTTCTTTTCATGCAAATGCTGTTATGGTAAGACCTTTACTCTCTCTTGTGGTTTCAAAAAAGTATACTAACTCTCTCTTTTTTGCAGACATGTAGCAATTGTCAACAAACCGGACATAACAAACGTAAATGCAAACTCGATCCAGTTCCTAAACCAACCAAACTGCCTCGAGGAAGACCTCCAAAAAGACAGCTGACCACAAACCCGACCACAAACCCGACAACAGACCTAACCACAAACTGAAGTTTTGTTGTTTGGCTTTTGTATTTTGATGTTACATTTGCCTTTTGGTGTCTTAATTAGGATGATTACTCGGTTTGTATTGTTTTGATGATGATGTTTACTCGGCTTTTGTTCTTATGACTCGACTTTTGTTGTTTTGTTTAGGATGATGGTTTCTTTTGTAATGCTATTTTATCCATTTGTATTTTAAAATTAAGCAACATAACATGCTAATACCAGTGAGTACATAACATGTTAATATTAAAATAGATAAGTCTAACATAATCCAACTTACACACAAACAACAACGATGGTTAATACATAAACGAAACAACAATGATGCTTAAAACATAAACGAAACAACCACGGTTCTACAACTTAGTTCTAAAACTCTCAAACACTTCAATGATCTCACCAATATCTTTCTTTAACTCACCAATTTCAGTTTTTATCTCGGCCAAATCTTTTGCCATCATAGCTTGTTGACTACTCAATATTCCAAGCTCTTCATGGTGTGCTTCATCAAGCCACTTAAACACATGGTTTGGACCATATATTTCTCCACATCTGTAAAATCTTCTTCGTGGATTTTGAGATGTCTTTGACTCCAATATGATTGTCGGAGCTCCACATTCACACTTCCTAGGAATCCCACCTCTCCCAATGTGATTATCCATCTCTTCACACCGAAATTTTACTTCTTTCCACTGCAAAGCCAAATTTCAAACTTACTTGTGATTGAATTTTACAAATAAATAAACCTTAGAAACAAGAAGAATAAACCCGAATTAGGTTTTGAAAGAAGAAAACCTTAATTTTTGACTTACCTCACCACCTTGTCTCTTGAGAGAGAAGAATAACCTAATTTTTTTTCAGATTTGGGGATAAATCGTGATTCTCTCTATTGGTAAAGGGGTTTTTAAGCAACTCGTGCCGTTTTCGGTTTTGAGTAAAACGCATCGTATGGATTTAACAGCTCTCCGTTTAGAAAAGAAGACTCTGTTAACGGAGGGTTACCGACACTAACGGTTCAATAGTTGAAGGTTTAAAAACATGAGATTTTAGTTCGAGGTTTTTCTTCCGAAAAATAAATAGTTTGAGGTTTAAATCACTAATAACCCTTTTGTTAACTGAAAAATAGGAATTTTTCCTTTTTTTTTGTCCTTGACTTGTTAAAGTACAATCAACGGCTAAGATTCATCCATTAAAATCGAAACAGACGAGATCAACCGTCTTCAATTCTAACACAACGAAACAAAAGCTAAGATCAAGTGCTACGCGGAGTACAATAAGAATCGTCTCCTCTAAAGGGTTCTAGGGCTCGCTTAGTGGCGCTACACGGCTTTTAGGCGACTGCTGCCTCTTTCTCTTCTTCTTCGTCGCCTCGAAGGTTTTTTCTTAGGGTTTCGATTTTTCCCAGTATGGACCCTTATGGGAACGGAAACAGTTGTCGATGAGGAGACCACGAAGTGAAACCATCGGAAGATGTTGAGAACGATGACGACAAATCTCAGCCTCAATCTGGTGGTGGCATCGATAGTGCTGGGTAAAGTTTTCTCCTTCTCTCTCAAGGGTTTTCGAAATTACTCATTCGTTTCGGTTAGGGTCTCCGTTGATATGTAAATTAGAAAAGATTCGAGCTTTACATCTCTGGTTGGTGAAATTAGGGTTAAGTTTCTTGGTTGGGAGAAGGATAAGTTTAGTCTTCTTCTCCAGTTTCTTTAGATTTAGTTGAATTAGTATTACTTATACGATGTTTTTGTGGAATTTGTAGAAAGATATTTGGTTGGAGGTTTAGCCAGGGAGACTACTTCAGGTTAGTTCTTGTGTCTGGTTGCCACTTTGTCAAAGAGGTTAGCTCTCTCGTTATTCTGTTCAAGTTCAGTACTTTATAACTCTGTTTTTTATCTGTTTATGCAGCTGAGTTCGTCAAGCATTTTGAGAAGTATGGAGAGATTACTGATTCTGTGATTATGAAGGATAGGAAAACTGGACAGCCTCGAGGGTTTGGGTTTGTCACCTATGCCTGATTCCTCTGTCGTCGACAAACTTATCCAGGACAATCCACATTATAAACGGGAAGCAGGTTAAAATTGGGCTAACAAACTTAAGTGTGTGTTCTTAAGTTGTGTCTTACAGTACAATAACGTTTGCTTCTTCTATTTTGGCTCTTCAGGTTGAGATTAGCGTTACTATACCGAGAGGTCAGTGAGCTCTAGTGAGTTCAAAACCAGAAAGATATTTGTTGGTGGAATTCCTTCAACTGTTGATGATGGTAAGACACCAGTCTTTACTGGTTGATTTTTGTCATATGATTTTCATTTCATGATCATGTCTATCTGTGAAGTAACTCATCTGGTGATTGGGTTTGTGTAGATGAGTTCAAGGAGTTTTTTATGCAATTTGGAGAGCTCAAGGAACACCAGATTATGCGTGATCACGCAACTGGAAGATCACGTGGCTTTGGGTTGTTACATATGAAAGTGAAGATATGGTTGATCTCCTCTTGGCAAAAGGGAACAGAATTGAGCTCTCTGGGACTCAGGTAACGGAATGCTCTTGCAAAATATTGTTGAGATTCTAAGGCTTTGTTAGCTAATAAGAACACTCACATCTCCCTCTTATTGTCTTATATAGGTAGAGATAAAGAAGGCAGAGCCGAAAAAACCAAACTCGGTGACAACCCCTTCAAGGCGGTTTGGCGACTCACGCCTCTAACTTTGGCGGAGGGTATGGAGATGGTTATGGTGGAGGACCCGGCGGTGGATATGGTGGTCCAGATGGTCCATACAAATCTGGTGGCAGCTATGGAGGTGGCCGGTCTGGTGGTTATGGAGGGTACGGAGGAGAGTTTGGCGGGTATGGCGGCGGTGGATATGGTGGTGGTGTTGGACCATATAGAGGAGGAGAGCCTCCACTTGGATACTCTGGTCGTTATGGAGGAGGCGGGGGTGCTGGTTACAGCAGAGGTGGTTACGGCATGGGAGGCGGAGGAGGGTATGGTGGTGGACCTGGAGATATGTATGGTGGGCCTTACGGTGAGCCAGCAGGTGGTTATGGTGGACCAAGTGGTATTACGGAGGTGGATACGGTAGTGGTGGGTATGGTGCTGGGACAGGTGGGGGAGGGTATAGAGGTGGTGGGGCTGGTGGCTATGACATGGGTGGTCCTGCAGGTGGTTATGGTGGCGGGGGAAGCTATGGAGGAGGAAGTAGAGGGGGATATGGAGGTTCGGGACGGTACCATCCTTATGGAAGGTAGAAAGTTCCACAAAAGCTTTCAATCTTGTTGTTTATGGTTATCAAGAAGGATAGCTAGAGAGTAATACTGTATGGTGAGAGAGATAGGGTTTGATTCCCTGAGATTAGTTTAATACATTATAGATTATTCTTCTTCTTCTTTTTTTTGCTTAGAACAAATCTTGTGGTAACTAGATTTAGCTTTTGTATCATCGCTTTCGAGTTTTGATTCCAACCTTTAAAATCTAGACGCTTGTCTGTATTGTTGCATCGAGAACCTTCCTTCTCTATCCGAAGGTTTAATTGTGGTGAACCTTCCTTCTCTATCCGAAGGTTTAATTGTGGTCTACTTATTCTCCAACCACAAATTAAGCAACAAACATATCTGATTGTCGATCATCTTCCTCGATTCTTCTCTTTTTGTTTATCATTGTTTCTCTGGGTCAGTTTCAATTTCCGGGGAAAGAATTGTTAGCAGCATTATCGGGGTTTGAGAATACGAAATCTGGAGATGGCAACACTTGCATCAAACATAGTCTGCATCGTAAAAGTAACGATTTTCAGAGCGAATTATCCTTCTTCTTTATTTTGTCTTGTGATTATTAGGATCTTTTTCCAAATAAAAAAATGGAGAAGTGCAGGTAGAGAGGAGGTTGAAGATAGAATGCAGAAAGAAAGAGAAAGGAAGCATATCTGCTTATAAAGTAATTGAAATAACTCCTCCCCCTAAGTCTCTTGGCGTTCGTTGCCTTCCTCATGTCAGTCTTCCTCCTTCCTTCCTTCCCACTTCATTCTTCAAAATTGATTTTGATTGGGCTTCTGTGATTTTTGCAGAATCTTCAGTGCGGAGAGAACATAATGATAGAAGGACAAACTTACACCATCTCGGCGGTGACTCATCGGTATCATCTCCGCAAAGGTAAGTACGTGCCTAGTGAGAGACGCCTTGATGTTCTCTCCTCCGCTAGATACGTCTTAAACCTTTATTTCGACAATCTCCTCCTCAATTCTTGATCCCCCTTCTTTACTCTTAAACTTATGTAATAAATATTCTGTACGATGATTCATAGATAGTTGTAATAAACCATGGTAATGATAGAATGCATGGTTGCATATCCAGTATCCACTACATCTTACGAGTTACAATCACAAGAATCCAGATCAAAGACTCTCAATCAATCTCTCGCCTCTCTGATCTTACTCACCTCATTTTGTACCAAAGTGTACCTTGAACAGTTAAACCACACCGATTCAATTTGATTAAATGCACAAATTGCTTGACCAACCCGATTTAGCTTAACATCAGAGAAAATTTGTTAACCTTAGAGATTAAGTGCACGATTCAATCCAGTAATCCGAACAAGTCCAAAACTTGTTTTTATTTCTGCTCTGCCGTGGTGAAGACAACTAATAAGTAAATTAAATTAATGGAATACATGAAACGACCTATTGAATTTTCGAAAGGTCGATTGACGAGTTCATCGTAAACTATACAATTACGCAATGTATGTAGCTAAGAATTTATACCAAATCCGAATATGTTAACTTTGTAATATTCGTAACTATGATTTTAAATATATTATCTCACCAGTGGTAAATAATAATAGATGTTTAAGCTCACATCACCAGACAATTTGCTTACAAGAAATTTAGATGATACGTGTGATACAGTTGACAAACCTCGCATAGTTTTACTAAAAAAACAGTCTGTCACTAAAAAATAATATGACGAACGAGTCTCTTTGCACGATTCTGTCTGTCAGCTAGAGTTCACATCACCAACCGGTTATATCCACAAAATGTGGGACCCCACCCTCGTGTGTGTGCCTCGAGACGTGTTCGAACGATCGAATATTAAACGTTACTGCGAGCGCCTCCATTTTCGAATCTGCTTCTTCTTCTTCAATCTCTCTCTCTCTTTGACTCTTTGCTTCTTTGAAACTTCTAGTTGATAGATGACGACTGTGAGAATGTGAGCTCTGTTCTGGCGTCGGAAGACACGGAGTTCGGGTTCAGAGGCCGGATATGTACAGCACCAACATCGCAAACTCCATCACTTCGTACGGTCGCCATGTGTTCCTTCTCTACAAAACTCCCGAGCTTGGATTTCACACGTCGAGGAGGAAGGTTTTGCCTCAGAGGTTCGCTACGTTGCTCAAGGATCGCAATCCGATCTCCTTGTTCAGGTATACTAACAATATCAGATTCGATATTTTGTCATAATATTCAAATGTCTTAATCTGACTTTTGTCGTGTTGTTGTATGTAGACGAAGCTGAATGTATGCGAAGGTGGTGGATCCGATGGAGATGTCTTGGTTTTTCCTGATATGGTCAGATACAAGTGAGTTCCTTCTTCTAATTTTTTTTTAAAGAAAAAATATAAGCGTAAATTGTTTTGGTAAAGACAGTTGACTAGAACATTGATTGTTTTATGAAAGAGTAAAGATTGCATTGGCTAATTTTAGAATTACTACATATTCCATTATTGGTTTTGGCGTTTGGGGTTGGTACGAGTCTTGGGTTTCAGCCTCCTAAACTTTATTGGGGGTTTTATATAGATTTAGAGAAGGTCGGTTAATAATGTTTCGGGTCCGCATAGATTTTGTAACTCTATAAGATGCATTTTGAATCCGAATTTATTTCAGATTCCGCTAATAACACTTTGAAATAAGCTATTTTTAGATTTCATATAAAATTTGAGGTATTTAATAAAGTTCCAAATACTCTATCCAGTACTTAATAAAGTTCCAATGAGTTTTTGAGTTTTCGTATAATACGCATAACCCAAATACCTACCTATAAGATCCATTCATTCGGATATTTTTATAGATCGGATGGGGTTACATAGATTCAGATTTTTTGGTTTGATCTACGGTTTAATTACAAATGCCCACACCTTCTTCATGTATAGCTCAGTTAATAGACCTGAGATTCTGATTATGAACTGCATTAAGTTTGATACTATCCGTTAATTATGTGAGTTGCTTTTATGATCTACAAGGGGGATTAAGGATAGTGAAGTGGAAAAGTTTCTTTGAAGATGTGCTTGTGAATGGGAAGCCATGGAGATCTGGGAGAGAGGAGAAGATATCTGGAACGTTTGTGTTTGTGTGTACTCATGCTAGTCGAGACAAGAGGTGTGGTGTTTGTGGACCAGTCATCTTAGAGAGGTTCGGAGGCAGGAGATTGGCTCTCGTGGACTATCAGACCAAATCTCTCTCAAGCGATGTTCTCATGTTGGACAACACAAGTATGCTGGTAATATAATCATCTTCAGTCCTGATCAAGCTGGAAATATTTCTGGAAATTGGTAAGTAAATGTTTTGGATGAAAAAGAAAAGAAACTGAAAATGTTAAAAGTAGGTTTATGCATCACATGGTTTACTTTAAATGCAGGTATGGGTATGTAACTCCTGATGATGTTCCTGAATTGCTTGACCAGCATATTGCAAAAGGAGAAATCATTCAAAGGATTTGGAGGTATGGGTCTTAAACTCTTTCTTTGTAGTGTTGTGCACGTCTCTTTCAGGATTGATTAGTTGCTATTTAGGGTGTGTAGGTTTTATTTACATTCATTTACATTCGGACTACACTAAACTTAAGTAACTTGTTCTGTTTCAGGGACAAATGGGCTTACAAGGAGGTGTAGCTGAGAAAGAGCATGAACAGAGAGTGGTGCCTAATGGTAACCCTGTAGTTGAGAATTTCACAGGAGGATGTTGCCAAGGAGAAAACGGCAGCGTTTCGTGTTGCCAAAACGAAAACCCAAAGCCAGAGCCAGTCAAGAAAGAAGGAAAGTGCGACATATGGTTCTTCCAGCCTCTTGATAAAGAAGAGATGTATCTTGGAGCAGCCGTGGTTGCAGCCGTTGCAACTATAGCCATGATTGGTTACACCATTTTCAAGAGGTCAGGATAAGGAACCACCTAACCTTACACTTTTTACTTGGCTATTTGATTCAAATAGAAGTTTTGTTTATCTTTTTTAATCTGTCCCTTTCATTACAATATTGGTTTCTGGGAGTTTTTGTGCTCTTCCTTTCATTTAGTTTTCCTTTTCTTCCAGGATTGTGTTTGTTGATGTGCTTTGTATTTTGCGGTTTGGTGAAAATCTTGATGATGTGCCCATACCGTTTATGGGGGAACTTTTTGGCCTTTAATGAAACTTTTATTGTACCCGGTTATCGTTGGTTGATTGTACTGTATAATTCATGTCTATAATTGGTTGAGTTCACATGAAAAGAAATCCGTAGTTTGAAATTTATGTATACGAAGGAAAAGACCGAATGTTTTTTTTTTTTGTCAACGGAAGTTTCATTGATTTAAGCCCATTAGACACTACAACATTTGATATCGGATTTTTAATTACAACAAGGAGAAGCCCATTAAATTAAAATTTATAGCGCAAACTAAAGATGCATCCCGTTTGATGAGTGATCCTTCTGCCTGGACACGTGTGTGGACATGCATGAAGCGACCCTCACCACTGCATCGCCGAGCTCCACACTGTAAGCTTCCCGAACACACCTCTCAAGTTCGAGCTCGCCACCGCAATATCCAATCGTTCCAATACCAAATATAGCATCCTTCCACTTTAATCGCAAATAACTGAGTAGAAGAGCCTTGGTTCACAAGAATTATGCTAGAGGAGACTTAAAATCACGATGAAGTGAGACCTTTTGCCGGACCGCTTTGAACAACGTCAGCTCTTCTGAATCTTCTTCATACACGATTTGAAGTATCGTTAAAACCCTTACTTCTTTCCCGACATAGATTCTCTGAGAAAGTTAAATATTTGGGAAGTGATCTCGATCGCTCTTTTGACGGAGAAGACGAGAGCATACGGAGAAGATTCGTCGTCCGTGGTGAGGGCCTAGAGAGTCGTCGTCCGTGGTGGATCTTCGATTGCTCTTCTGACAGAAAAGATAAGAGTAGACGGAGGAAATGCCGTGAGGACCGAGAGAGTCGTCGTCTGTGGTGGATTTCGATCGCTCTGCTGACGGAGATGACGAGATTAGACAAAAGAGACGCCGTGAAGACTGAGAGAGTTGTCGATCGTCTCTGACGAAGAAGACGAGAGAAGAGAAAAAGAAAAAAAAACTCGACAAAAAAAACAAACAACAGAAAAAGAAAAATTGAATGCCTTTCTTTGCTGCCACGTGTTCGAAAAACCCACTTAAAAATAGTCCCCAAATTCCCTGCTTAAATATCGGTAATTACCTTTTTATTTACTTTTGATTTAATTAAATTAGTTATTATGTTTAAAAATCTTGTTAAGATACATCGTTAATCATGGTCTCATGCACTTTCACTAAATGGCGCTTTGTGCCTTAGTGTTGTGCGAATAATTTGAGAAGCTTAAGGCAAGTTTTATAAAATGGATTTCCCTATATCACAAAGTACTTGAAACATCAGTGATAGAAGTCTTTCAAATGTTACTTAAAATATTGAAAAGGAACATGATCATGGCGGCATACATCAAACTATCCACAATGAACCGTGATGAATATCAAATAATCATAATCTACTACAGTAATCTTGTTGAAGCTTTAATAAAACTTGGAATCTATTAGGTCATGATTAATGCAGATTTCTTATAATGGAGTTCTTAGCGTATATAAAACTAGATTTCGATCCGCGCAACCGCGCGGATGTTCTTTTATCTTAAAATGTAATCTTATATATGATTGACATTTTAATGTTCGAATTTGATTACTCATATTATTTTAAGATTTTATTTTGATAAAACTATTTTATTTTAAGATTTTATGTTAATTACAATAATATGTTACATATATTATTTGTCATCTGACCATGTTTATTACATGAATCAATTTTTTATTTATTTATTTTTAAATCTAATTATTTAATATCTTTGATTATATTTATACACCTATTTATTTAAAAATAGTTTATAATTAAATAATATGGTATTTTTTCAAAGTTATATGAAGAAATTTTTCTATATATCAAATATAGGATTAATTAGCTATGAAATAATTGGTATATTTATTTTATAAATTATTTGTATAGTATTTTACAAATATAAAAGTAGAATAAATTATTTAAGTTTATATCTCATTGTGTATATGACGATTAATTAAATTTACAAAGTATAACAGCAACATAAAATATTATTGAAGATATATCAATTCGTAGTGAAGGTTTAAAATATAAGAGAACTATAAACTATGTTACTGCATATTTACCTCCTTATTTGATTATATTTTTAATGTTTTAAATTTTGTTATTATCATATGATCTAAAAACTATATAAATAATATTTGTATATTGCTCATGAAATCTAGAAGAAAAGATACTTTATAATGATATTTTAAATTAAAACTATGATTATATTTAGCTAGAATTATATAAAATAATAATATCACATATTAAAATTAAGAAACATATATTTAGGAATGAAATCAGGAAAAAAATTCATTAAAGACACTCTTATTTATTTGTTTAGAGAAAAATAAAATAAAATAATATTGTTATGTAAATAGCAAAAATGTATTAAAGCAATTATCTAGGAGATGGTCCAACTTAAAAAATCACACATGAAATGAGTTGTGACTTATATTTTAATAGAATAGATACGTTTCTTATCTTTTAACTAAGAAAAACTAAGAAATGTCTTTTATTATATAAGAGACGTTTTTTAGTTTTCTTAGTTAAAAGATAAGAGATGCATGGCCGACCATGTACTAAAGCTCATAAAGCAACGGCTTTGGCGCCAAAATATATATTTAGTGTAGGGGAAACAAAGAAAAATAACTTCTTTAGTATAATGGTTGTGTATTAGTTTGCTTATTCTCTAGGCGGGGTTCAAAACCTCTTTCAAACGTTTTTAAAAATTATTATTTTTTGCTAGCGACAATAAGTAGGCAGATTTATTGCAGATTATGATTTCCGAACTAATTTATTTTCTTTAAATGTCTATTATACCTAACAAATTGTAAAATATATAAATACACAAATAATTAATTATTTTCCTAATCGTAACAGTGACATTTTCTCTTCTCACATTTTACCATCTCTTTTACTTTTTTTGCTGATCATTGCCACAAAATCAGTGAATTCTTATCATCTTTTTAATTACTTTACTAGGTGATCTGCACCTATGCGCGGAGTAAAATTTGTATATTAATAATCGTTGAATATTAATTTTGATCGTTCAACCAACATGTCATAAGTCCCCAAATATGTAGTCATAAACCGTCAATATAAAGTTGATGAGTAGGGTCATGTTTGTTGATTTTTTGTTTTTTTAAACCTATTTGATTTACATTGGACTTCAGTGATATCATCTGAATATCATAAATCACTATTTTGCTTCTCCTTTAATATATAGGGGAATTTTTCTCCTTTTTCTTCTGTGAATTCTTTTCATCTCTTTAGAATTTTCTAAATGCCGAACAAACAAAATTGTTCTTATAAAACTCTATAAAAAAAATAGAAATTTTACAAACTGAAATGGATGCCAACAAGATTTGATCAAAATATAATGCTTGCAGTCCGTCTTAAACTATTTAGTGGCCTTGGGCAAAACATAAGAAAATATGCCCTATTTTAAACAATTTTTCAATTTTTTCATTATATTTTTTAAATTCAACAAAAAAAATGAACCCTATTTACTAACTATTTGTTCTTTAGCCAAAAATAATGTGGGCTTTTATCATCAATAAAATTACTAGAATTTTTTTTTTGGACTCATGGGTCCAAGGCCATTGCCCATATTGCCATGGTCAAGAGCCGACTCTAAATACTTGAAAATAGAAAAAAGAAAAAATAGATAAGACCTCAAACAATATATAGTTAAGGACAGTAAATTTTTAGCGCGCTTTAGGCGCCAAATATATCCGAACCGACACTGAAGAGATGTATCTTATATTACGTTAAGAATCTCCACGTAAGAGATCCGCATTATTCATCTTCTTAGTATCTTATTATATGATTAAACAGTGGATGTTATTTCTAACATTCCTAGTAATATTAACTTTATAATGCTGATATGACCATTCGTCTATTCAATTAAAATACTTTTGTCACACAATTTTGGAGATGATGATGCCTGACAATATTTACATCATCTAACTCCTTTTTCAAACCTTATAACCTAAAACCTCAAGATCCATTATGGTTAGGCACATTAGATTGGAGAATTTTTGATGTTGAATCCTTGAAAGTTTGTTATGAACCCTACGCTACGCTTTATAGTTCAAAATCTACAAAACATTCATGT
>CAJHQP010008660.1:0-25939 GCA_905132765.1 Moricandia arvensis | reverse complement strand
CCCATCCTACTGGTCCAAATCCTATAGATGTCACATATTGCTTAGAAAGATAAATTACTATATTTAAAATAAAGGGACCTAACTTTGTTCTCATGGAAACATTGTAATATACTAAATACATACATTATATGTAGGATAATCATATATCAATTATATACAGCCAAAAGTGGAGAGAGCCAGCGCAACCCAATTATGCAGCTACCATCTTCTTTTTTTTGTAAACTGCTTTTTTTTCTGGGGTCAAATTTGACAACTAACTTAAAAAAAACTTTAATTTTGTGTGCACCAACTAATTTTTAAAACTATAATAATGACTTATTATGGAGTATTTATTTGTATTAGGAAGACCAAATCAATTCTACTCTAACAAACATGTACAACTGTTGCATTCCTATGTCATCAAAATGAAGACCTTATCTTCATTCTCAATATATTACCTGTTAAATAGTTAAAAATATATAATTAATATTTAAACTCATATTGCTGAACAACTCATTCAAAACGTATATATATTATATTCTCCTATAAAATTAGCCGTCTGTTGGGAAATTTTTTAAAATAAATAAATATTTGATTCAATTCTGCTCATCGTCTCGTCTTCTCATCATCCATGGCTGTTACCCTTGAAGTTACTCCGGCGAAGAAAACGACGTCCAATGGTCGCCGGACATCTCGATTCGCCGAAGATATCAGATACGAAACTAATCCGATCACTGTTCTTCGCATCTCAAGAGCTTCTCATATGCAACCTCTCAGATTCATCCTTCGACGTAAGCTCTCAACTCCATCATTACGAAAGGTGTGAAGATACTAGCCGCCGTTTGGGTGGATGAGCTTCTTCGATCTCACATGGTTTACTCGCAATCCGCTCAGCTCTGCTTCGAGGAGATGAACATAGTGATGCAACGTATGAAGACTTTGATCGAAGTACTGCTCAAGGTCAAGCAAGCTCTGGCTACTCTTACAGATCGAAAACGTTTCCTTCAGTTTTTCACGAACTCGTCACCAGATCTCTCCACTCGTTCTCTGATATTTTACCGGTTAATGACTTCACACTCAGCGACGGACGCCGAAGATCTCATCGTTCTTTTGAAGAAGCAATGCTCTGATTCGATTCAGTACGTTGATGCCTCGCGACGGTGATCTCCGTCGTAAAGTGACGGATACAATCGACGGAATCAAGCATCAGATCGTTCCGGATCAGTCGAGAGCTGATCAGTAGATCTTCAACGATCTAGGTCTTCTCGATTCCGTTAGTTTGATCTGATAAGAGATCCAGAGATTTCGGAAGGATGAGACTCATGATCAGATCGTACGAGAGATCGAGAATCGCAGCCTGCTTCTCTCATCGGACTTGCGCGTTACGCACTGCGTTTTTGTACGGTCCTTCGACGCCGTCGCCTCACCCTGACTCCGCCGTCATAAGTCGTTATCAGAAAGCGGATATCCCGGCGGACTTCCGCGTGTCGCGATCACGTTAGAGCTGATGCGTGATCCGGTGGTGGTGTCACGGGGCAAACATACGATCGAGAATCGATCGATCTATGGATCAAATCAGGGCAACTGTACGTGCCCTAAGACAGGGCAGTTCTAAAGCATTTAAACCTCATACCAAACAGTGCGTTAAAGAACTTGATTGTGATGTGGATGTCGCGATCAGAAGATACCGTTTGAGATTACGGAGACGGCGGTGTTGGATCTTCTACGCCGTGCACGGAGGCGGTGGAGTTTACTAGGATGATGGTTTTGTTTCCTGATCGATAAGCTTAGTGTGGCAGAGTCTAACGAAGTGGTTTTTGAGCTCCGAGCTCTGGCTAAGTCAGACTCGGTTGCTCGAGCTTGCATAGCTGAGGCTGGAGCCATACCGAAGCTGGGTACGTTATCTAGGCTCTGACTCCCCGAGCCTTCAGATAAACGGCCGTGACGGCGATACTCAACCTCTCGATACTGGAACAGAACAAAACAAGGATCATGGAAACTGACGGAGCTTTAAACGGCGTCATCGAGGTTCTGCGTACAGGTGCCACGTGGGAGGCAAAGGCAAACGCCGCGGCGACTCTGTTTAGTTTGGCGAGCATCTCGACTTACAAAAGAAGACTTGGGGAGAAAAAGTGCGTGTGGTGAGCGGATTGGTTGACCTTGCGAAAGAGGGTCCCACTAGCTCGAAACGAGACGCATTCGTGGCGATTCTTAACCTCGCAGCAGAGAGGGAGAACGTGGGGAGGTTCGTCGAAGCGGGGTAGTGCAAGCCGCGGGAGATGCATTCCGGGAGCTGCCGGAGGAGGCAGTGTCAGTTGTGGAGGCGATTGTTAGGAAAGGAGGACTCATGGCAGTATCAGCGGCGTTCGGGTTGATACGGCAGTTGGGGGAGATGATGAGGGAAGGAGGGAATACGACAAAGGAGAGCGCCGCCGCGACGCTGGTGACGATGTGCAGGAAAGGAGGGTCGGAGTTAGTGGCGGAGATGGCGACGATTCCAGGGATAGAAAGAGTTATATGGGAGATGATAGGGACGGGAACGGCGAGGGGAGGGAGGAAAGCGGCGTCGTTGATGAGGTATCTAAGGCGATGGGCAGCCGGAGATACAACCGAGACACAGAGCATCGTTGTGCCAACACCAAGTAGAATTTTTAATCCTGTTTCATGATTTTCTTCTTTGTAAAGTTTAAAGGTGTGTTTTCCTTTATAAATTTCGAAAATGATTCTTTTACAAGTATTAAGTTGTAACTGTAAATACAATTCGAAACAATAACCCAAAAGATTTGCCTGCTCTCCGGTCCAAAAATGCTGCTAGTATGTTCTTGGTATTTCTCAGACATAATATATACTTCAGTTCTAGTAACCTTGAAAGCATAGTTAGAAGAAAACAATTGTTTACAGTTCAATCATGTGTTGTGTGTTGTTTGTGAAGACAAAAGAATAAGTTTACAAAGTTTGACAACACAAAAGGAGTAAAGACAGAGCAATTCCACGAGATAATAATACACACAAGCATGTTTACCCAAAAGAATGATAATGATTGGAAAAGGAGCTGATGGATAATGGGTAACGATCTTTCCTTTCTTTGTAGAGAAGCAAACTTTTTTTTTTTTATTTTTTTTTACGCATTGGATCTTTCAATGCACGCACAACTATTTTTCTCTGAATTTGTTTTCTATAAGGTCCCCCCAATCTTTTTTGGGACTTGTCAAATTTATGAGAGTTGATTTTGGGGCGGAAAGTACAAACATAGAATACAAAAGAAAGGCTGTTCTAGAATGTATCAACTCGTACAACTATCATAAAACATGTCAGAAAGGAATATACACACGAAATGTAAACGTGTTTAGTGTCCGTCCTTCCAGAATGTTCACATATTTGACTCTTGGTCTCATTTTGACAGATTGAAGATTCAACTCTCCCGTTCTGTATGTTACAACTGCTGGAGATGCATAAAGTTCTATGTTGAGCAATTTGGTGATGCGGTTCCAGTGGTAAGTTTCTAAAAAGAAATATCTTGTACATATAAGTATTTTTTTAACATAATTTAATTAAATATTTAAATTTTAGATACAAAAAAATTAAACCAATTACCAAGTAACACATCATACATTGGTATCTAAGGTTTTTATTGATCTTAAACAAATTTCTCATCCATCTCTTTCACTTATTTCTCTCTTACTTTTTTTTTTTTTTTTTTTTTAAAAAATTTTTAATCCTATCAACAGCTTTTCGTTGGAATTGCCCTAAAAACATCTCGAATGTTTATACTCTTAGAATATTTTAATAATTAAAAAAAAAAGAAGAGAGAGACACTAGAAAAATTCTCAAAATACATATTTTATATAATTTTTATAAATTTTATGTACACATGTCAAATTACAGATAAACTTAATACTTTCATTTATTTAAAAAATAAATTTTATTAAATTATTAGTTTTTTGGATTACATCCGACGAGGATTAGTCTTATGATATATGTATTGGATGAGTGGATGTTACTAATAGTGAAAATTTCCTATGGTTTAATTTTTTTTTTTTTGATAAAATGTTTAGAATTAATCTGTTTGTGGATACTAAAACTTGCCGGCTAACTAGCAGGGGTGGGACTCACTTTCAAAAAACAAAGTCACATGAACCCGATTAAATCATAAACATCTATTTTTAAATAGAACATCTAAGTAATCTCAGTTTTTTTTTGGTTTTAAACTCTTCCACTGACCCCGTAAAACTCGAGTTCATACCTCTTGACCCTAGACCCTATTAATTTTTTGTGTTGATAACATAATGGACCACTTTTTGAGTTTCCTTTACACTTAGGATCACTTCTCGCTTGTAGCACACATTCACGAAAACTGATAGAGCTTCTAGACTATTTTGCCCTTAATGAGACAAACCAAAAGTGAGTTTTCGTTGGAATATTGTTATGTTGTAAATGTTGCTTTGTTCAAATAGCTTTTAGGCATTTATTAGATTAGGTTTCTAGATAGTTGAATTTTTATAAAGACCACAAGATCATAAAAATGATAATTTGATGGCTCACATTAAAGTTAACAGTCTATACGGGAATAAAGGAGCAAAAAAATATTTAATTTGACTTCTATGTATCTTGTCTCTAGTCTCCATCTACTTATAAGTTTTTTTTTCTTAACGTCTTTGGATTTTCCTCAACAGAATTTATTTGTTATTTCTTGTATTATGATATATAAATTTGATATATAACATATATAGTAATTATAAAAAAATTCTTCTATGTTTTGAGATCTATATGTATATATATTTAAATATTTAAATATTTAACAAATTTAAAGCTAAATTCACTGGATACAATATCGTAGACAATGTGTTGTGGACAGTGCAATTTGAACATATTCATATTTTAATTTTTATAAAATTTAAAACTGAATAAAATGGACATAATATCATGGACAATGCAATTTGAAAGAAAGTGTTGTGGAAGTTTCAATTTAAAAGAATGAGTTATGGATGATGTGTATGTGGAAGTGTACGTTGGTTCTTATAGGTGATGACCATCATCTATTAAGACAACTAACCATTTACAACAATAACATTGAAAAGAAAAGCACACTGATGTAGTTCCTTTTAAACGAGAAGAACAACAAAAAAAATCATTTAGGACAACATCGCTCAAAACAACTTAATATTGATGAAGTAGTTCTTGATATAATAAAAACATATACAGATCAAGTTGTTCCTAGTCTAGGTGTGTGGACAAGGGAGGTGTGGGATTGACGAGTTGTGGACAAAGGATGTGTGTACGTGGATGCCTTCGATAAAGGTATGGACGGGAGAACTGTGGAGTTGAGCAGCATATTAAAGATCGGTAATTGTCCCAAACTCTTGTATAGCGACGATTAGATAACATGGAAGCTACCAACTTAACTTCAAATCTAACGTGAGTTTCAATTTTTAATTGGATACAACATGGGCGCGACCAAGCACATGATATAACAAAGTAATAAAAGTAATACCTTGGAAGTGAACTCCATGGTTCATGCCTGAACAACACTCGTAGCAGATGAAACAACAAGAGACTTTCTTCCAAGTTTTGCTTATAAAACGGAGAGAAGTTTCACTTCCACAAATCAAAATACAATCATAATAAACAAAAGTATTAAACTTTACCTCATACATAACAAAGAAAATATCACCACATGCAGCCTAAGCTAAGTAAAAACTAAAAAAGGCACAAAAAAACGCATGTTTCAATACCAATATTTTTAGTCTGCCTCACTCTCATTAATTTTCAAGTTCCTTAGAACATATTCCTTTGTTTTTGGGAAAGTATTTCTAAATAAACATAAGTAAAAAGAACACAAAAGAAAATATAAAAAATATAACTTTTCTCATTTGAGATCTTAAAATAGTCCCTTAAGCATCCATTTATAAATAGTTTAAGATAAAAATATGTTTACAATATAATTAGATTATATTAAAATAATGATATTAATTTTTTAGATACTCTTTTGGATTCTTTGCAATGAAATTACTGAAATCTAAACCTCTTCAAATACTTGTCTCTTACACTGGATAATTATGCTATTAACAGACTATGAAAAATATTATAGATGATTTACAAACCGACAAGCAATTTTCTCCATTAATTCACATAAATATGTTTTTTGAAGTTCGAAAACCAAACTTCTTAGTGTACAATATTAAAGAATCCTTAGTCAAACTATTAGATCAAAAGAAGTTTTTTATTTCAAATACTTGTCAATATGCAATTTTTTATAGTGAAATATTTTCTGTTTGCTCTCCACACAGACACTGTACTTTCCTGATATTTTCTAAGGAAACTTGACAAATCATAATGGAAAATTCAAGATAAATGAATGAAACACAGTAATCAATTGGTGAAATAAAACAACAGTAACACAATGAATATCCAAAACTTCTTGGGTAAACGACCTATATCCACACCAGAAGTATCGTATAGTAATAATTCCACACAATCTTTCATGTTCGTCACAGTTGAACACATTTTAAGTACATGAACCTAATTGCACACATTTTAAGTATATGAACATATTTACACCCATCTTCAAAGATGAAAACCCAAAACCAAACACAGATGAATGTTTAGCTTGGTTTAATTGGTTAGAATCTAAACCGCTATCGAACCACTTGGTATCGAACTGAAATTAAAACCCGATCCAACCTGATATCGAAATAGAACTTGAACCAACATCCTACTAAAGAGTTAGATCGAGTATTATTTGAATATCAGGTTGGGTCGGATTTTAATTTCAGTTCGCTATCAACTGGTTTGATTGGTTTAATTGGTTTAATATCGGTTTAGATTCTAAACCACTAAAACCAAGCTAAACCTTCTTTGTGTGGTTTCGGGTTTCAATCTTTGAAAATGTGGGTAAATAGGTACATATACTTAAAATGTGTGTAATTAGAACGAGCATGAAAGATTGTGTGGAACTGTTACTATACGATACTTCTGGTGTGAAAATAAGTCGTTTATCCAAACTTCTTCGAATAATTTTCAATATACATGTCAATATGCAATGAAATTTCAACATAAAAAGTTGGTTTTACATTTAATGAAAAACAATAATTACTTGGTCTTTCATTATAATCATTTTTCACTTGCATGTCGTGCTGAGTTCCAGGAAATGACAACGGCATAATTTTTTATTTACTTTTTGTTTCCTAACAGGACATAAATCATAATATTACAACATCTTCATCATTAATTTCAGCAGGACTGGTCCTGAATTTTCAGAGAAGTGATTTAATAAAGATTAGGTAGTGATCCGCGCCGTGCGCAGAGTGAAACAGTTGATTAGATTATTATTTTACGTTGTACTGAGGGATTAGTCGTATAGTTTTTCTTAAGGATGAACATTCCTATATCTGCTCGGATTTAGTTGGTCTATTCTAACTTCAGACTTTAAAATTAGAAATTTAAATCTGATTCGGATATTTACAAATTTCAGTTTAAATTTGGTGTAGAGTTGGTTCGAATCATTGCTGATTCCGTTTGAATTCGTATATTCATTTTAATTACGTAATTTTTAACAAAAATCTAAATGTATCTAAGTCCCTCAAAATCTTTAAAAAAACATAAAACATATAAATTTGAATAATGTAAAACTAAATACTTAAATTTACATAGAAATTAGTTCAGTTGAAATATTTAGATGGAGAACATATAGATATTTTTAGTATTTTGAAACATTTTTGTTATTATAGATATTTACTTGTGACTATTTAAATAAAATTTAGAAATTTTCATATATTTGAATATCTAATTAGATATAAGATTTACAATAATTAATATATGTACGTTTATAATTGTGATTTAGATTTTTGGTATCCAAAATATTTGAGGTTGAATTGGATTCGGGTCTGGTTATTCTAATATCAAAGTCTTCTTGTAGTCGTTGAGAACACCTTTGTTCTAGCCGAATGCAAGGATTAAGAACACCAAAGCCCTTTATTAATATAAATCGAAAGAAGAAGTGCCTCTTTACAAACAAAGAGATCACTATATATAACCCTACGAAAAGTTCTAAGTCCTTAGGGATTATTATCTAACATCTTATCCATAAGCCTTATTCCAAATCTTGTAAGTAATTAACACTTATCTAAAATAAAGATTAATCGAAAAATGAAAAGTAAATCAAAACCAAAAGAAAAGGAAAAGAACATCCACGCTGCATCAGGTCACCCGGGGTAGCGAAAGATTCGTCCTCGAATCTTCAGGCACATCCTTTGAAACGTGGTAATTGTACTCTGTAGGCGTTAGCATTCATCTTCTCGATTACCTCCAAAGGTCCTATCTTGCGTGCTTTCAACTTGTTATAAGTACCGGGAGGAAACCGTTCCTTCGTCAAGACGGCCCAGACACGATCACCAATCTTCAACTGTAGATCCCGCTTGTGTCTATCGGCTGCAATCTTGTATTTTGCTGAAGATACCTGTAAGTTTTCATGAACCTGGGCATGGATATGCGATAACAACCCAACTAATTCGGCGGCTGGAACACTCTCACGATTTAAATCCGGCGCGAGACGAAGATCCACTGGTCCTCTCGGAAAAAACCCATAAACAATGCGAAAGGGGCAAAAACCAATACTCCGATTGATGGCATGGTTATGAGCGAACTCTGCCTTGCACAAAATCGTTGTCCCATGTCTTGATATTGTCACCCACCAAACAACGCAACAAATCACCAAGTGACCTATTGATAACTTCTGTTTGTCCATCAGTCTGAGGATGGTACGCTGAACTCATGTCAAGGCTCGTACGCAAAAGGCGCCATAACGAACGCCAAAAGTGACTTAAAAATCGTGAATCCCTATCAGACACAATTGACAATGGCAGACCGTGTAATCGGTAAATGTCACGGAAGAAAAGCTGAGATACCTGGAAAGCGTCCGTTGTTTTTTTGCAGGGCACGAAATGAGCCATTTTGGAAAAACGATCCACCACAACGAAGATAGAGTCATTACCACACTGTGTACGAGGTAAACCAAGTACAAATTCTATACTAATATCAGTCCAAGGTTGCGTAGGAATCGGCAATGGCATATAAAGACCACTGTTTGACGCATTTCCCTTAGATTTTTGACATACGAAACACCGCTCAACGAATCGCATGACATCCCTTCGGAGTGTAGGCCAAAAATAGGACGAAGCCACCAGTTGTAGCGTGCGATCTCGTCGTATAGGACCTTCTTCATGAAGTTCTTTAACGATCTGAAGACGAAGGCTACACTGCGGCACACAAAGGCGATTATCGCGGAACAAAACCCCTCGTGCAAGATATACCCCGAGTTACGTTGTAGTTGAAGATCACGCCAGATTGAACCAAAAAATGGATCCTCCGGGTATAAGTCCATAAACGAAGCAAAACCAGGAACCTCCACGTGGAAGGTAGCAAGGAGAGAGTGTCGTCGGCTAAGAGCATCTGCAACTTTGTTAGTATTACCTGATTGATGTTTAATAACAAAGGTAAACTGTTGTAAATACGCAATCCAAGAAGCATGTCTTGCCGAAATTTTATCCTGACTTCCCAAATGCTTTAAAGCATCATGATCAATGTAAAGAATAAACTCCTGGTGAAAAAGATAGTGTCGCCAGTGTTTAATAGCCTGGATGATAGCGTAAAACTCCACATCGTACATACTGTACCGCGAGCGTGACCCAGCAATTTTCTCGCTAAAGAATGCAATAGGCTTCCCTTGTTGACTCAACACCGCTCCAATGCCTAATTTGCAGGCGTCGCAATGTAACTCAAACACCAAAGAAAAATCTGGTATGACCAATAGTGGAGCCGTCGTGAGCTTAACTTTGATAGTTTCAAAAGCTTTGTTTGCTTCGGAAGTCCAGCAAACGTAGTTCCACGCATACAACCGGTTAAGGGTGCTGTGATCTGCTGAAGTGGTGAACAAATCTCCAATAAAACGAAGCCAGACCGTGAAAGCTGCGAACCGCACTAATGGTAGTTGGTGTGGGCCAAGAACGAATGGAATCAACTTTGCTTGGATCAACCTCTAATCCTCTGCGAGACACAATATATCCAAGGAAAAGAACCTCCTCTGCACCGAAAACACACTTCTGTCTTGCTGCAAAAAGCTTTTCACGTCGTAACACTCAAAGTACGTCTTTAATATGCTCGAGATGACTTTTTAGGCATGTACTAAATATTAGAATTTCGTCAAAGTAGACGACAACAAACTTGCCAATAAAAGGACGTAGAGCTTGATTCATGACCCGCATGAAAGTACTGGGTGCATTTGATAATCCGAAAGGCATAACAAGCCATTCGAAAAGACCCTCTCGCGTCTTAAACGCTGTCTTCCATTCGTCCCCTGGTCGTATTCGTATTTGATGGTAACCACTCTTAAGGTCGAGTTTAGTGAAAATAGTTGAGTGTCCGATTTGATCAAGGAGATCATCCAATCGCGGGATCGGAAAGCGATACCTGACTGTTATTTTGTTTATCGCTCTATTGTCGACACACATCCTCCACGAGCCGTCTTTTTTTGGAATGAGAAGTGCTGGAACTGCAGTGGGACTCAAACTCTCGCGGACGTGTATGTAGTAGGTCTTCCACCTGGCGACGAAGCTCGTCGTGTTCTTGCAGACTCATACGATAATGTGGTCGGTTCGGTAAGACGGAGTTTGGAACCAGATCAATGTGATGCTGTATATCTTTTAATGGAGGGAGTCCATGTGGAAGGTCAGTAGAAATACATCACTAAACTCGGTAAGGATATCCATAAAACCATCCGGGACTGGTGTTGCGTGCACTGACAGTAGAGGTCTGGAGAATAACGCCAAGACGGTTAGAACGGTGACTAACTCCGCTTCAAAAGGCCGCTTTTTGGAGTACAATAAGATTCTGCATAGGCGGAACTTGTCAATGGGTAGCATCTGGTGTGTCTGCTTCACAGTGCGCCTTTGAAGGCAATAGAGTTATTGTACGATCGCCAAGAGACAAAACTATATGTGTTAGATCGTCCTTTATGTAATGCGTCTTTGTCATATTGCCATGGCCTGCCAAGGAGCAAGTGGCATGCGTCCATTGGCACAACATCACATAAAGCTTTGTCTGCATAAGACCCAATAGAGAACGCCACCAAAGATTGTCACGATACTAAGAGCTCAGTGTCATCATTCAACCACGCAAGCTTATACGACGCTGGGTGAGGATCCGTTTTGAATCCCAGTTTGCGGACAAACTCATTTGATATGACATTTGAACAACTCCCGGAATCAATAATCATTTTGCACACTTTCCCTTGCATAGTAAAATTTGAGCGAAACAGATTGGAACGTAACCACGATTCTTGTGTTGCGCGTGGGAGTAGACAGCTACGTCGCAATACCAAAGCAGTGTCTGAGTCACCGTGAATAATCTCTTCATTATTTTCAAGCGGAGCATCCGATTCATACTCATCAAATTTAGGTTCAGCGTCCTCGACTTCTTGAATAACTAAGCCTCTCCGTTGTTGTTTTGGACATGAAGTCTGAATGTGTCCTCGCTCTTTGCAAGAGAAACATCGTAAGGTGTTTGGTCTCGCGGGCCGAGATGCTGCAATGGACTCCGTAGACGTACCTTTTTTGGTATTGTCCATACGTGTGCCTGGTGTTTCCCCATTAGGTGTTGTTGGCAGATCACTGAAAGAAACTTGCTGTCCACGCGGCCTTGAAGAACCTGATGTCCATGACGAACGAAGCTGAACTTCCATTGCTGCTGCTCGCTGGTGCGCTTCGGAGACAGAAGAGTGGTTGAACTGCTGTAAGGCATTCTGTATTTGTGGGCGAAGTCCCCCGATAAACCGTGATATCATATATGTCTCTGATTCTGCTGCTGGGAGACGAGCCGCATAGTTGAAGAAACCCGTTGCATATTCTTCCACCGAACGATTCCCTTGTCGTAAGTTCTGTAACTTGTTATAAAAAGTTCGTTCATAGTTGTAAGGAAAAAAGTTGCGACGCATATGCTTCATTAGTCGTTCCCATGTCTCAATGCGTGGTTTTCCTGATTGCCGACGAGATTCTTTTAATTGTTGCCACCATGGCATTGCACGACCCTTAAATCGAGTCACAACCAATGAAACTCGCATCTCTGGAGGAACCTGTTTGAATTCCAATATCTCTTCCACCATGTGAATCCAATCGATAAAATCTTCTGGATTTAGTGTTCCCAAAAACTCAGGGATTTCCTGACGAAAACCTTAATCCCAACGTGGTGGATTATCCCGATCTCCTATGTTTCTGTGGCCATGATGCTCATCACGATTTTGTCTATAATCTCGTTGCTGACCACGGCCAGCAAATATGTTGTCCGCGAAGTCATTCTCATCATCTTCCTCTTGGCGTGCACGTTGTCGTTGTTGTTGATTGCCACGATTTTCATATTGTTTCTGTTGTCGCTCCAATACGGTATTCATAGCGTTTTCTACTGCTGTTTGTAATGCTACCTGAAGCGTTGATTGGAAAACCTCGAATGTCTGACGGAGGTCGTAATGTTGTTCGTCGTTTCCAGTCTTGCGGGGAGCCATTGTAACACGGATCGAGCCCTAATTAGAAAATTAAAGCTTGTTGTCTCTGATACCACTGATGTAGCGGAAGCTACGATAACACGATGAATCCTATTTAGTCTTAGAATCCTAGGATCAAAGTCTTCTTGTAGTAGTTGAGAACACCTTTGTTCTAGACGAATGCAAGGATTAAGAACACCAAAGCCTTTATTAATATAATCGAAAGAAGAAGTGCCTCTTTACAAACAAAAAGATCACTATATATAACCCTACGAAAAGTCCTAAATCCTTAGGGATTATGATCTAACATCTTATCCATAAGCCTTATTCCTTAATCTGTAAGTAATTACCACTTATTTAAAATAAAGATTAATCGAAAAAGGAAAGTAAATCAAAACTAAAAGAAAAGGAAAAGAACATCCACGCTGCATCACACTTGCACAAGGCAAGTTAAGTAGCGGATAGTGCGAAAAAAGCAAATACTAAGTTTGCACCCAGACTTAGAAGTAACTATACATATGATCTTACTGTCCCTAAACGTTTTTTAAAATGGTATACTCCTTTAGTCGAGAGTTATATTGCACGATTCCTCATGAATTGAATGATTGATACTATTGCAATTCTGTCATGTAGAGGATAGATGAATCATTAAGAATAAGTTTTGAAAAAAAAAAAATTGAAAACAAAAACAAACCGTCAAGTCGGTATATGATATTTCTTTTTTAGACTCTTAAATTCACTTTGTTAATAAGGGAGGAAAAATATTTCAAGATAAAAACTATGATAGACCATTCACGCACCACCTATGAATGATTTTTTGCAAACTAAAACACTACGAAACATTCTTGAACTAACTTACGTTTAGGGATTTATTTGTTAGAGAAAATGTTTTTAGAAAACATAATCGAAATGAGGAGCAGACAAATTTTTTAAGAGAAGACAAGCGATTTGAATATTCGTAACAAATACTTCATTTTCGCATGTTAGAAAAAATCTATTAAAAATCGTGGATAGTGTTAGGAAACTTACCCCATACGATTTTCATCCTATTGACTCGTTATGATTTTAGTGAAAATATAGCTTTCTTAAGACGAACTACGATAATTTAAAATTAATATCATACTGCTTTTGGATAGGAAATGTGCAAAAAAAAGAAAGTAATTTGTCCAAAAAAAGTTATTGGGCAGAAGACCCTCCACTAAGACCCAAGACCTGGCGACCAAGACCTGGCTCTGGTGATAGCTCGACACAGCGAAAGCGGAGAGCCATCTTCTCATTCCTATAAAGCCTTTGAACATGTATAGGAGCGTAAACATATATATAAAACTCAACAATGATTGTTGTGCCCCATTTGTGACTTATAGTGTATTTGACACGATCAAATTTTCAGTGTTTTTTTGACAAGTTCATTCTATTACTCAATCAAAAGGTATTTGTTTACACCAATTTACCAACTTCATTGTATCATTTCTTATCCAATTTAAATCAGTTTTTGACGTTTGAATATACTAAACTGTAGTACTTAGTTGCAAGATTTCCAATCCGTCTAGACTATCTAAAGTGTTTGCGAAAAATGTAGAGTGTTTGATGAAATGTATTGTTTGTTGAACATTTTAAAATAGTGTATCAAAATGATTTGCGGAGGTGCTAGAAAGCAATCTTTTGTAAAATAAACAAAAAACGTTTTACGGATGTCTAAAAGCATATCACAAAAACCGTTTCAGTATATACAAAAACGTTTAGAAAACCCTTCAAGCAATGGCTTATAAAACGTTTTTTAACTTCGATATGTTTCAATTTATATGCTAGAAACGATTAAGAGTTAAGATTGTAAGAATCCGAAATCCATATTGAAAATAACAAGTGAAAATTATAAAACATTGTAAGGAAAATATAATACATGAATGAATAATTAAGAAAAATATTCCACAAGAAATATAGGATTGATGATTACCTTTATTAAATAACTATATTAATTTATTAGATTATATAAATAATTAGAAATTTATACAATAAAATTTATCAAAATAACAATTTTTTTTTAAAATAAGAAGATAAATTTTAAATATATTCTGTTGTTATCCAAAATTATTTTAAATTACAAAAAGTTGAAATTAAGTAACAGAAATACATAATTAAGTATTAATCAAGTAAATTTGAGTTTTGTATACTCGAAAAAGAATTATTCAGTGATTTTAAAGTTTATTATCATTTTTATTAATTACTAATAAATGTAGTGTATAAAGAGATTTTCAAAATATTTCTATATTATAATGAGAACTTTTTTTAAAATTAACGTTAGCATATGTGGGCAAAACACTTAAAGGGATGTGTTCAACTAAGAGTTTGAGGTGATTTGTATAAAATGACAAATTCACTGTTATTCAAACAATAATTAAAAAAACATTCTTAAAATTTGGTATTATTGAATTTGTCATTTCAGAAAACACTCAATACACTGTTATTGAACAAAATCCACGTTAAAGATTATAGAGTGTTTTAAGTATTTTTTTTTTTTAGAGTGTTTGAGAGAAATTTCTTAGTTATAAAAATAAAAATCAAAATCCATGGTTTTGGATGAGATTCTAGAGTTGTTAAACAAAAATCACACCAAATTCGCAAGGGGGTGTATTTAACTGAGAATTTTAAGTGATTTGCATAAAAATGACAATATATTGTTATTCAAATATGAATTTCAAAAACTCATTTAAAATCCATTGTTGTTGAACTTGACATTTCATAAAATACTCTGAAATCCATTATTATTGAAAATATTTTAAACTTTAAAGCTTTAAAACATTTTAGAGTGCTTGGGTGGAGTTTTTTTGTTAAAAAAACTAAAACTCATATCTCATGGTTTTAAATGATATTTTAGGGTGGTTTAACAAAAAATCACCTTAAAAATCAGTTAAAACTCTTCACTTCTTTGAAATCATTTACAATCTCAATAAAAATCAAATCACTTCAAACTTTAGATTGAATAAAAACCAATTAAAAATCAAATAACTTCAAATTTTGGATTCAATACACCAGTTTTAGTTTAATTTAAAAGCTAAAACCAGTAAGAAACTAAACTTGATTGATAGTGTTGTCGAATAAAAAAAAAGTGACCTGCAAGAGAAGCTTGACATTGGCTTGTGCAATAAACACTTTAATCTTTTTATTTTTAATTTGCAGAACGCTTTAATCATTATTTTGGAAGTCTTATTATCCTCCTCTCATCTATACCCAAGAAAGAAAAAAAAAAGACAATTTTCCGACAATGGTTGCAAAGCCAAAGTCAGAGTAGTGATATATCTAGCTTGATTTGATTGCAGACACCGTGAGAGATGACGTAATCCTCAAGCAAACTCGAGACACTAAGCAAACCCTAATCAAGACTGAAGCTCCTGAGATGGAGAAGAAGAAAATAGGCTATAATTACTTCTCTCCAAGCTGCCAACTGAAATAGAGTCATTCTCCTCGATGTCGAGCATCGCAAGACTCAAGTGTAATTCTTTGTTCGAATTTGGATAAACCTCGTCGTCGAAACAGTCATCATCTTCTTCTACTCTCTTCACCCATTTGTCTACTTTATCTTCTCCTTTTAGCAGCTTGAGTATCTGCATAAATGTCAAAAAAAATTGAGACGAAAAGGTCAGACCTTGGCGCAATTCATCTATAAAACAGAGGATCCAACACTTCAATTTTGGGATTATAAAATGGAATAATCTTTTATTTTTTGTTTCATTACTCTATTTCCCACTCAATTTTAAAATAAAATATGGAGTAGAGATAGAGAAGCCCTAAGTCTGCACAATTAGTGTAGTTACCTCTCTAATGTTGGGACGATGAGTAGCTGCTCTTGTAAGACAATGTTTAGCAGAAAGAACCATTTTCTGAAACTGAGCCTCATCAAAAGTCCCTGAAATGTTGGGATCCAAGAGCTCTTTTGCAGCACCTTTTTCTATAACCGGTTTTGCCTGCAACCCAAGTAATCTCTTTTGAGTTTCTCAATGAGGGTTTGATTACGCTACAAGTAACCAAAACCAACACTTACCCACATGACCAAACTCTCCTGTCCTCTTGGGCTATCAGAAGAAATAGTAGTTCTTCCTGATATGAGTTCAAGCAAAACTACTCCAAAGGCATAAACATCAACCTTGTCGCTGACCTTTCCGTACATGAAGTATTCAGGAGCTAGGTATCCAAACGTGCCCACCACGTCTCTTTGTATTGTGTATAGACAAGACTTTGATCCCCACATCGAGAGCCCGAAATCCGAAAGCTATTCTCACAAGAAATATCCAAAAAAATGTTAATTTTCTTATGAAGTTGTATTTATATTTACAAGTTCTGAGAGTCACTAGTCTCAATACCTGAGGTTCTAACTCATCTGAGAGAAGAACATTAGAAGATTTGACATCTCTGTGGATGACAGGATTAGAACATTGGTTATGAAGATAATCAAGAGCTTCCCCTAACCCAATTGCTATCTTGAATCTCTCTTCCCATGTCAACACATGCTTACCTGCAGAAATTGAATCATCATATTGAATACTATTGTGTAAAGATGGTTATGAGAGTAAGTATTGTGCTAACCCTGAAGGGTCTCCTCCAAACTTCCTCTGGATGAGAGATTGTAAACAGAGATAAGGTCATCATATTGGACGCAGACACCGATTAAAGGAGAGATGTTTTGGTGACTCAAAGAAGAGATTATGCTCACTTCTTGAACAAAAATCCTTCACTGCTTCTTTTCCAGATGATTTCAAGATCTTCACCGCCACGGCTTTCCCATCTTCAAGAACCCCTTTGTAGACTTCATTACATCCTCCTTTTCCAATTAGATTCTCTGTAATAGAAAAAAAAAACAAGAATCAGATGGACATAAAGTTGACATAGAAAACAAAAGACAAGAGTTGTTAGCTAGTACCTGAAGAGAAACCTGATGTTGCTGTCTTAAGAACATTCAAAGCTAAACCATCTGTTTATTTCTTTTAGGCATGTCTTTAAGTTGTGAATCACAAAGCTCGGTTGAGAAGTATGATTCGGATGGATGTGGAAACCGTTCAGGCAAGCTCATGACCCAATTGACAAACTTGATATTTTCCGAGTCTGATGCTGAACCACTGGAGGAGCTAAAGTGGTTGTTTTTAGGCAATGGCCAACCTGGTTTCTGGTCCACTACCTCCACTGATGGAAGAGAAAGTGATCTACCAGAAACCCTCTTCTTCTCTTGGCTTGTTCTCTGCAGTTCTGTGTTTTTAACCATTGATTCTTCGGATTTCAGTTTGAGTTCTTTGTCTGAAAGTCCATCAGGAAATTTCAGAACTTGGTCTTGAACTTATATTTTGAGCTGCAAGAAGAATCAGACTCATATCTGTAATAACCGATTTGAGTTTAGAGAATAGACTTATAGAGAATCAAAAGTAAAGAGAATCAAACGAACCAAGAGGTAGTTGGAAATGGTTGGAACGTCTAAACAATACATCTCCGCTGTAGATGGCCAAAACATCAGTTGTTGGAGGAAGCTCTTTTGCGCAGCCTTTAGCTACTTTTAGACTTATTAAAAATATTTAAAATCAGTAAGAGAGTATCAATTTTTATATAGAAAATTTTTCTCCTCTGCAGATTTTCTCACCTTAATTTTCTTTGATGTCTAACTCCAACAATAATGGACATAGCGTTGTATCTCTTTGCCTCTTTAACCAAAACCCCTTGAACTGAGTTTCCTTTCAAAACTTCTCCTTTGAGCTCAATCTGTTATCAAACCTCATTTACTCTCTGATACCCATTGCTCAAAATCCTGTATTTAGAAAAATAAACCCGGAAAAAGATGTAAAGATACCTTTCTTGTTGAGCAGAAGTCACTGTAAAGTTCTAAGTACCGATCCAACGCTGACTTGCTTTTCAAGACACTTATCTGTATCAAATCATACAAGTTCCATAAGTCACAAAACAATACAAAAACTTAGTAATTAAAGAGAAAATGAGCATACTAAGAAGAACTCACGAAAAGTTGAACCAAACATGAACAACAACAACAACACAGTCTCCATGTTCTGCAACTGCTTCAAGTGCCCATTTCAAGATCTCTTTGCCACTCTCATCAGTTTTAATCCCAACCAATACAATATTCCTCTGCTTCACATTCACAGTACCCACTCTTTTGTTTTTCTCCACTGCCATTTTTTTGTTTCCTTTGTGCAGAGAACTAATACAAAAGGCTAATTACAGAGGAGTCAATGGCTTAATTGGTATTACATAAATAAATATAAACTCAGACTTTAAGTTTGTTCTTTTAATACTAATTTATAGGGGAAGTTGAGAGATGGAAAAGTCAGAAACTTATGTTGCAACTACTATAAGATAAAAACAAACACAAAATCCAGAGTAGAGAAAAGAGAGAGAGACACTTGAAAATTAAAAGGCATTGAAGATAATAAAAAATAAGCAAATTGGAATTTAAAGAAGATAACACGATGAGCATTAACAGACAACATAGTATCACCTAAATCTTCTGTATTCATTATTAAATTTTTCATCATGGAAAAAATAAGATAGTTTTTGCTGGCATGTGCAGTTAGCATTTGTACCTGCTTCTACCAAATAGGAATTGTAAAAAAAAACTTACATTTAAAACCTGATTTTATTTCTTAGAGGTAAATGCTGATCTTCTTTTATGGAAAAGAAAGAAGAATGGTTTTTATTTTTAAATGAAAATAAAAATGATATGATCAGAGAAGGAAGAAGCTGTGAAGAGAGAAGTGAGAAGAAAGTGTCGGTGAGAAGAAAGAGAGAAGAGGTTCAGTGACCAAAAGGAGACAGGGGACCAATTTTGTTTTTCAGATTTTTACTTCTGTTTTTTAATTTTTAATTTTTTAATAATTGAAAAGGAAAAAGGAGGAAACAGGGATATGAATAAATGAGGTTTTTTGTGTTTCTGTTATTGTTTGGATTTATACTTTTGATTATATGAATACTAATTGATGTTAGTTAGGAGAAACAGGCCAATTTTAGCGGGAAGGAGCATGAAATGAGGAGATTCTAAAAAGGGCCAAGTCACAAGTGAATGTGTGTGTGGCCATCGGCTATTGCGGGTTACGAGCGTAACGAAGACGGCCTTTAGCCTTGAAAGCTGCCTCATTTTACTACGGCACGGAAACGGCTATGTTTTTTCTTTGAACTGATAAAGTATATAGTTAGTTAGATAGATAATCTAATTGCAAGGATAAAGAAAATAATTAGTTGTTATGGTAAATCGTAAAAAAGGGGAGAAACTGACTTTTGTGTGGATTGAAAAAAATATTCTTCTGCACTTTTTGAAATTATATGAATTTGTCAAATATTATTATATCTTGTCAAGTGATGTTTAATTTTGTCAATTGTCATCAGTAAAATCTTGTGTTATTTTACTAAATAATACTATAAGGGTTTAGTGAATCCGGTATTGAGAGGATTTCATTTCTTTCTTAAATCTACTTTATTATATCAAATATTTTACAAATATTATATAAAATCTAAATTTATTAGACTACTCACTTGTATAAGTCTTCCAAATTCTAAATCATTGGAAAATATTTCCAAAAAATCCATCAACTTGGTTTTACTGGGTTTGGAAGATACACTTTAGTTTAAAATAGTGAACTAAAATATCATTTCCTATGATGATATTTGAAAGTTTTTTTAAAAACATAAAAAAAAATTTATTATATTTTTTTGAGAAATTGCTAATAATAACATAAATTCAGTATCAATTTACAAAAATACACACTATCAAAAATATACTAACATTTGGGTTTATATTTAGTGATTATTGTTTAGGTCTTGTGTTAAAGGGATGAGATTGCATTTCTAAATTTTTTATAAATATTTTGAAAAATTAATTAAGTCTACTTTCATCAAAAAATGTATTTTTGAAAATAATCGTTTATTAAAGTTAAATTTGAAAAATGATATCGAACTTATGGTATAAATGGAAACTTCCCCTATTTCTTTCACTTTAAAATGAAGAAAATTAAAGTGTTTGAAAAAAAAATCATTTTATAAAATGATATTTAGTTTATATTTTTCATATATTTGATTTAAATAAAAATAAATTTATTAAATATTTTTTGATCATTTATTTTAAGATTAAAAAATATATACAAAAACCCTGCAATTATTCAAATAACCTTAAAATCTGTAATAATAATTTTACAAAATCTACCCATCACAAATTTCCTTGAATTTAATATATATTTAATTTCTCTCAAATATTGATCCAATAAACCCCAATAACTTTTTTTTTGTATCAAGAATAACTATGCATGAAAGTATCTAATCTATTAAAAGTGAAGTACAAATAAGAAATAACCCTTATTTTTACCTAATATTTACAAGAAATTGCCATTGATATTATCCTTGCATCCAAACATCTAAAACATTGATTATTAACAAGAAAAAAATAAATCTAGGCTAAGCCCATTAACAACATTTTCCATTGAAATTGAAAATTTCATAAAAAAATGTATATGTGTTTATATATATATATATATAATTAAATTAGTTTATTTTTATTCATATTCATATAAGCTAACAAACTATATTTGAACTATAAAAAAACTAATAATGTCAATAATTTTAGATATAATCTGAACTTATTCATTTACAATAACAAAATCATGTAACTTTCCATAACAATTTAGTGACTAAAATACATACTAATATTTATTATAAATGATTATATATACAAAACAATACAATGTATTATTCATTGGTACGATATATATCTAATAAGAATAACTTATGCAATTTATAAATTTAAAATTTTTAATCACCATATAATACATATACACAGTTATGTCTAGGACGGATCAAATTTCCAGGGTATTTTAGAATATATGGATTCAGATATGCATTCGTCGGATTCGTAAAATTGTTATCCGGATCTGGATATTTCGGGGTTAGGATATTCAGACTAAAATCCGAATACACGCAGATATTTAGACCTGTTTTTTTGTTAAAAACTAACTATTAACCATCTATTAGTCTATTTAAAATTATTATTTAATAAAACTTAAAAGCATCAAATTTAAAATTAAAATTTTAGTTATTTATATAATATACATCGATAAATATAATTAAATTTTAAATATGTAATATCGAAATCCGGATATCTAGACTTAAATTTTACTATCTAAATTCGTACTTAGATCAGTCGAATCCGTTAAAATCACTATCAGGATCACCGAATATTTCATTTTTTGAAGCGGACGGGATCCCAGATCGAATAACGGATATCAAATATTAAGTTTACATTCATATATAGAGTTATATCAAACAAATTGCTTAAATATTTGACATTCATAAAAAATAACATCCGCGCAGGCGCGCGGGTCAAAGGCTAGTTTTTTGATTAAATATCATGCTATTGAAAAACTACTGAGTTTAACTGGTATGTAGAATAGTTGAAACCATAACACACTTAAATCACTGTGTCTTAGATTAGTTATAATTAGCATTTTCAGAAATATGCGACTTTTTAACTTTAACAGAAGATAAAGTATAAACAATTCATATTTAATAGTTAAACTAGATCTTGACCCGCCCGACTGGGCGGGTGTTTTCTTTGACAATAATAATTATCAACTTGTACTTAATTATTAAAATATTGGGTTTTATAAAGTATGATCAAAGTTCTTTGTTATCATATGATTGTTATTGTATTTAATGCACTTGGAACACATGAAAAAAACGAATACTTTAGTATAATATGTTTTTTCATTGTATATTTGAAATAACTTGTTAAAATATATTAAAATATATTTAGCATATCTAATGATAAAACAATTTTAAAGTATACTTCACGATCGTAGGTTGTTATGGAAAAACATTTAAAAGCATAAATAATTGTAGATTTTGGCAGATCTAATCAGTTATTTTTTTTTGTTTTTCATATCTTTGCAATATATATTTGCGTGGGGGAAAAAGATTGTGATCTTGTTTAAATGAACATATATTCTTGGGATCGTGGATTTAATAAGGAGAAAACTCCCAGCAAAATAAATATATACGATCCTTAAAAAAAGGTAACTTAGTCCAATATAGTAGAATATTCCTCTTTTTATGTTTGTATCAAAACAACTATCTTTTTAACTTTGCTATTCTTATATCAAACAAAATCCTAAAGTACTTCTACTTTAATAAGATAGATGTTGATAAAAAAATTATTTGTACATAATATTATATTAAAAATGTATAACTTGATGCAATTTGATGTAATTGTATTATTCATATATTAACTTTTTTTTTGTTAATTTATTTTGAAATGAAACAACATACTAAATTTTTTAATTATCAATATATAAATATCGATTTGGTTATATAAACTTTGGAATTGTAATTATTTAATTTAAATTTATTTTAAATGCAGTAGCAGAATCTGTAAATAAAAAAATATAAAAATGAAAATACTTAATTTATTGTAAATGTAAAGGCTAAGTTTGTAAATAAAAGAAATTATTTTTAATACTGCTATCCATGTATCCAAACAATCCTCACTATCCATGTTTCCAAACAAAATCCTAAGTACTTCTACTTTAATAGATAGATTTCGAAATTTAGTCGTGCTTAAATAGTTGCGTTGATACTTTTTATTAATTAATATTTATTGCATGGCATAAAACAATAAAAAATATGTAATTCACTTTCTGTGTCAAAGTAACACCAGTAACAATTGAAATTAGGAATTGACTAAATAACTAACACAAATCAGGGATAAAATCCTAAGAGATAAAGAATTGTAATTGGAATTGAAATAAGAGAGTAAGATTGTTTATATATTGATAATTGTGGTTTAAACTAGACCTGTGCATTTCGGTCCTCGGGTCGATTAGGTTTCAGTTTTCTCGGGTCCGAGTATTTAGAATTTAGATATTTTGGTTCAAAGAAAATAATATTTGTGTGTAAATTCTGAAAAAAGGGAGAAACTATTTTTTTTTGTGAAATATATGAATTTATCAAACATTATTATATCTAGTAAAGTGAAGTATTTTTTGTCATCAGTATAATGATGTATTATTTTGACTAAATAATACTATAAGTGCATTCAGTCAAAATAATAATATCACAAGGGCTTATTATAATCCAATCTAACCCCTTCTGAAAGCCAGACCTCCAATTCCCTGTATGTTCGATTAGAGCGAAAGATTAACACGATGTATAGAGTCTGACACCTGAGCCCAGCCCAGGCTTGCGCGGTTAAGGTGTTGTACACTGCCAATCAAGTAAAAAAAAAGAAGAGAACGAAAGCCGTTTGCAGATGCGATCATGAATCGAACCAGATCGAAACATTCAGCTGTGTGCTATTAAAAGCTGTTGATCGGGCCTATGGCACTTTACTAAACCTAGGAGGAACGAAGTCAAACATACCACGTACTCACACCATTGTTCATCCAATGTCTATAAGCGTCGTTTTCTGTTTCGAGTCGATAACATGGGATATGGATATGTTTTCTTCGATGCCTAGGCAGGCTGGATTGAACTGTTCGTGATTAGACAGATTGGACTGGATTTGAACGTCTTTGGAATTGGATATTTGAGATAATTCATTTTTTTTCTTAAATCTCCTTTTATTGTATCAAATATTATAAATACTATATGGAATCTAAACTCATTAGGTTACTCATTTGTATAACATCTTCCAGATTCTAAATTATTGGATAAACTTTAGTGAAAAATAGTGAACTAAAACACCACCTCTAAACAATAAAACAAAAAATATATATAATTTATTTCACTTTAACAATGAACAAAATTAAAATGTTTGAATTAAAAATACAATTATTTTTAATTTAAGATATTTTATATGTTTATAAAATCAAATAAATTTTTAAATATTTTTAATCATTTATTTTTTAAGATTAAAAAATATTTTCAAAAACCTGAAAATTTCTTCAAATAACCTTAAAATTTGTAATATTAATTTTACAAAATCTAAATTTCTTGCATTTAGTATATATTCAAATTCCCTTCAAATCATTGTTTCAATAAAGCCCAATAAATTTGATTGTATATCAAGAATAAATATGAATGAAAGTATGTTTTGCTTAAATAACATACCATTGAAAAAATATTGAGTTTAAGTGATATGTAGCTGAATATTTGACTATAAAACACTTAAATCACCTATCTCTAGATCTATAATTAGCATTTTTAGAAAATATACGACGTTTTAATTTGACAAAAGATAAAATATAATCGTTGGTTATAAGAAAAACTCTATATATATGTATATATCTTTATATTGCAAATACAATAGGATATTATTTAAATATAATGTAATACATCGATAACTAAAAATATTGTATAAGAAATACAATATAAGCATATGAACACAAATATAAAATAAAATATTTGATATGTTTTCATTATGTTAAGATATCGAAATAATATTTTATTAGTATGTTTCTTTTATCATATTCTAAAATTCATGTGATACTCTTATTGAGGATATGCTCTTAAAGCATGTACAAAATAATAGTGAATATAAATTTAGTCGTGCTTAAATAGTTGAGTTGAAACTTTGTGTTATTAGTTCATATTTATTGCATGTGCATACAAGGAAAAAATTAAATATGCTGATCCACTTTCATCACTATAAACTATAAAAATAAGGAATGAGGAAATTACTAACACAATCAGGATAAAACCTAAAGGATAAAGAATTTAACTGAAACTGATATAAACGAGTTTAACACGTATAAATGATACTTAATATATAGAATATTGTGTTTAAGCGTGAGAAAAGTGTTATCTACGTATACTGTAAAATGCAGTTATGTAAGCAGAGCGGTCGGATGAATTTGATGTTATGGTTATGATCGATAAAAGAAAGTTTGATAAGTTCAAATAGAAAAACGAAAATCAATAACTAGCTGAATAAATATTAATATCATTGAAGTAGATCTGACCGATGGAAAATAGTTGCAAGAGAAATAATGTAATAATTAGTAATAATATGAAAAGTTAAAAATGAAGATCAAGTATATGTTAAAATAGATAAAGGTATGAGAGTTAACATGAGATAAAAATCGATTTAATATTTACCCTAAGGATGCGTGTCTTTCCAATAAAATGTGCAAGAAAAAATTATAATTAAAACATAAATATTTGCAATATTATTTTTTAACGTCTATATAATTGTTCTAAACCATGATATTTTATATTCTTAAAACTAATTTACATACATAGTTTTGTTCAAATGTTAAATTTATTGTCAAACAAAAAAAATTGAAGATGAAATTCGACAATTTATTGACCATTATCTTGTAAACCTAACCTATTAATCCATAGAAAGAATATACATGAATACACTCTAGATATACAACATTAACTTCGTATTCAAAACATAGCATATGGTAGTTCATGACAAATATAGCTTGTAGTGCTAATTTGTTAGCTATTTAA
>CAJHQP010008659.1:0-25940 GCA_905132765.1 Moricandia arvensis | reverse complement strand
TCATCCGCTCCGACTTCCCATTTTGCTGTGAAGTGAATGGACAGGAGAAACGGAAAGATATACCTTTATATGCGAAATATTCATGAAACTTCGAGTTGTTAAACTCGCCACCATTGTCGCATTGTAGTGACTTGATGTCTCTGCCAAACTGAGTTTTCACAAAGTTTGTAAAGTGCAGAAATTTTGAAAAAGTTTCATGTTTATACCGCAAAGGATAGATCCAGAGGAAGTGGGAGAAGTGATCAAGGAAGAGAACATAGTATTTGATCCCACTGAGGCTCTGGATTGGCGAAGTCCATAGGTCTGAGTGTACGATGTCGAAAGGATTGTTGACAATCGTATTTGATGAGTTGAATGGAAGCTTTGTTTGTTTACCAAGTTGACAAGCTGAACACAAATGAGATGAGTCTTTTTTTATTGCAAGATAAAGCAGAATTTGAAAGCAAAAGATTCAAAGTTTGTTCACTGGGATGCGCCAAACAGCGATGCCAAACATTAGAAGAAGTAAGAAAAGCAAAAGGCTGCGACAAGGCTTTATTTGAAGAAGGCAAAAGCGGGTAAAGGTCTCATGTGCTGTCACTGCGGAGTATCATTTTCCGTGTTTGAAGATCCTTCACAGAGAAACCAAGAGGATCAAATTTGACATAACAAGAATTATCACGAGTAAACCGTCTAACAGAAATTAAGTTTTTAAGAACAGAGGGAGTGACCAGCACAATTTTTAAAGTGAGAGGACGAGAATGAGTGTTAAAAGAAAAGGAGCCAGATGAATCAATCATAATCTTACCCCTGTTTGCCACTGTTACAGTGTTTCTGGTGCTAGAAATAATAACGGACTTAAGATTACCTGCCGTGTTGGAGAGGTGGGCAGTTGCTCCGGAGTCCATGTACCATTGATTATCCGTGGGATCAATGAGGGTCATGGTGTTGAAGGCTGAAGCAAAGTCCATGGTAGGCTCAGTCTTCTGATTCCCAGCGTTGTTATGTGGACCTTGGGTAAGGTATTGTTGTTGAGGTCGAGGTCCTATTATTCCAGGCTGTGGAAAGGAAGGTTGTGGCATTGTTGTCCATGGAGTGAGTTGCTGCGGAGACTACATCGGATAGCCGTGTTGCCAGAAGGGAATGTTCCAATTAGTGTACTGGTGGCGCGGCTGTGAATTGTTGTTACGTCTTCTGCCGCGACGTCCATTACCTCTGTTTCCCCTCGGAAACGTTCGTTGTTGATTGTTTTGTTGAGTAGGCCTTTGTTCTTGTGGTGAAACAGAGGCGGCCAAAACCTTTGGGGAAGAAGAAGATTCATCTTTGTGTGCACTCACCTTTTTACCTTTTGCAAGACGATCTTCTTCCAATATGAGCATGGAACGTGCTTCAACGAACGTCGGGAACGGCTGGTGATGGATGATGACGTTAATGATGTTGTCATACTTGTCGTTGAGGCCGTTCAGCAAGTAAGTAACCAGCGTCCTTTCAGAGACTGGTGCATCCACATTGGCTAAGAGGTAGGCAATGGACTTGAGTTCCTGACAGTAGGCGTGGATGGAGAGATCTCCGATTTCTTGCGTCCGAAGTTTGTGATCCAGTTGGATTGCCCTTGCTTCTTTGTTATCACGAAAGAAGTTCTCTAGTCTCAGCCAGATCTCCTGTGATCTGCCTCCAGTTTTGAAGGCTGTTTTGAATAGATTCTTCGAGAGAGTACCGTAGATCCATAGTTTGACTAAGCCGTCATGCTTAGTCCATGCATTATCGGCACCATCGGCAGGCAGGAGCGTTCCATCGAGGTGACCTGTTACGTCAAAGCTTTGACAGTGGGTGAGGAAGAGCTCCCTCCATGCGTCGTAGTTCCCATCATCAATGTCAAGGAGGAAGGGGACGTGTGACTTGATGTTGGTTATGCCGTACGCACGTTCGAGTTGAGCAGGTGGTGCCGCCATTGATAGGAAATGAAAAAGAGAGATTATCGGAGAACTGGAAGGAGAGAAAGAAAGAGAAGGGCGCATGAGATTTGTGTTGAGATGTTCAAGATGTGGAACCCTCTGATACCATGTAAGATACTATGTTTCCCTTGAATGGTTACGAATATTGATGTAAATATATATAGTACAATTGGTTGAGCGATAATAGGAATTAGCTCATAACTGAAAGAATATGCTAAAAATAATATATAAACTATACAAGTGATGTTTATCCGTTAATAAACTCACGGTTATTTGGTAGCTAAATCGTGATTGACATGATTAAAATATGACCAAATTAGTCGCGATTTAGCCACAATTTTTTGTCATCGTGGCTAATTCCAAAATTGTTGCTAAATGTATGTCAAAATCTTTTTACTGCTGACGGTCTCAACATTCATACGGAATATTTTTAAAAACAAGTTTATAATAAAATTTCACATGACCATTGCTGCAATACTTAACTATATAATACTGCAACACTTAGAACTTGTTAAATCACCGTATAAATCTGAAAGAACATTTCAAAATAATTCTGAAGTGTTTACAATACTAAAACAATTAAATCTTGATAACATGATCGAAAGTGGGGAAAATAAAATTGTCAGACGTGAACTCTGCATTAAAAATCATAGATGCTCAGTAATTCTCAAAATTTATAGCAAAATAATAAAACAATGTTAAATAAAAAAAGTAAAGCAATTGTTATAAGTTCAAACAAATTCAAATCACAGTTTAAGTTAAAACAACAGTCAAATGTCCACATTAATTAAGAAAAGGACAGAAAAAAAAACTGTTAAGACATCTCCTCCGGTTCTGCAAAACAAAACCGGTTTTGATAACAATCCATTATCTAAGTAGTTAAATGCAACATCTTATCATATGATACTTCACCACTTCTTTTTGTCAATCTCCCAAAGTTATATTCTTAAACCCACTCGAAAGTCATTCCATCCAATTCTTTAATTGCAACACAAGGCACCGCTTTTTCTCTGAGATTTCTATAAATATATGTTTAGAGATGTATACTTCCATTACTTGTATTCCCATCTTCTCTTCTGAGATAAAAGAATGAAGCTAAACGAGTCAAGCGGCGAAGCAGAGAAGCACAAGCGACAACAACACTTCGAGCACGAGCTTAAAAACATGATCTCCTCGTTAACCCACATGGGAGCAGACAAGGCAGGACCGAGTCAATATGAAGAAGAGGAGGAAGATGGAATCAGAGTCATCACGCTTTCTGGAACCAACCTTGGAGCCACCATGAAGACTGAGCTTGACGACAACTACAAAAACGGTGACCACGAGCTTGATTCCTTGACCACTTATGTTAACAGCAACTTCCAAGCTGTGAACAACTCGATCATGATAGGCGCCAGTCATGAGACTCATGATCCAGGTGTTCATCTTGACATCTCAGGCGATGTGGAGAAGCCTTTGATGAAGGCACCTGCGAGGGGGACAAAGGGAAAGAAGGACAAAACTCATGTTAGAAGAGATCGTCGAGAATCTGAGCATACAGATTAATTGGTGACTTTCAAGAAACAAAGCATTTTGGCTTTTGTATTAATTATCTTTTAAGTTTTTTTTCCTTGTCTAAATAATCAGAGAAGTGGTGCATGCCAAAGCACTTTACTTTCTCTTCAAGCTTGTTGTTTTAACTTACCCGTATTATTATTATACAGTCTATTCTCAATATAAATAACATGATTAGTCACGTTAAGTTACCTGCTCTTACTCTGCATATATATAAAGTAGGGTGTGGTGGATGAGGCCATAACATATTTCGAGCTAAGAACCGATGTTTCATTATGCTGGAACTAAGTTTAACTTCGTTGCCACTCATTGACCTACCTCACACCTGACATACAAAAATATTTGATAGAATGATCATAGAGAAGAACTCATGTGTTATATAAACAGGAACATACCATTTAAATTCATGGGTGGGTACTACACATGTTATTAACATAAGATTTTAACGAACCAGATATGAAGACCTAGTTCAACTGTATGCTGATCGAATATAACAACGACTTCATGGTTACAATGAAGAATACCACAAAACTGCAAAGTATGAAGCTAACACAAAAGAGAAAAAAACAAACCATAGGAGACAGAGTTTTAACATAGAGACATGTGTAACGCATACAACTAAGTTTCAGCATTGTCATATTCCAACCAATAGAGAACCGATGCAATGACAAATTCTCTTGCAATCAGTGAACTCATGATTTTCAAGAAGATTCAGAACGGATCAGGAATGTCACAAAACAGAACTCATCCCATCGCAAATCATCCAGTGAAGATAGCAAACCATCCTCAAAATCTCATCTCTGCTGAATCCTAGGCCTAGAAATGTTTCAGTTGCGTTGGCTAGCTTCTCCTTTGAAAAACCAATGCATTGCGGAAACATCTTGAGCACTGAGCAGACCTCTTCATCAAGTACTAGGAGTCCACACTTTTTCAGGTAATCAAACCTGTGAACAATCTTCTTCAATTTTTTTTGATCAAAATGGTCTCCTCAAATCTTTCTTTTCCACACACATGTACATCCTGAGAAGAAACATACAAAAGCTTTGTTTAAATAAAAGCCCATAATAAACACACAATCAAAACGCATCGTTGAGAATCCTGTTCTCTCCGCCGCCGAAGCTCCGTTTCAACAATTCTTCTTCTTCTTCTTCACTCCCAAAAATGGCTCTATGGAGGAAACCTCCAACGCCTCGTCTTCTCCTCAAAAACGTCTCCTGCATGAGAAACGCCCAACAGATCCTACGACACGTCAACGTATCCCTCCACGACGGCGGCGCACTCCTCCTAACCGGAACCAACGGCTCCGGCAAATCAACCTTCTTACGAACCCTCGCCGGATTCTCCGCAGGAGAAATCCTCTGGAACGGCCACGACATCACCCAATCAGGAATCTTCCCACAATACAAACTCCAGCTCAACTAGATCTCTCTAAAAGAAAGATTCACGGTCCTCGACAACGTCCAATGGTTCGAGCTGCGTTGGAGCTGATGGGGTTAGGGAGGTTTGGTGAAGGAGGTTGAGAAGTCGAGGATGCTGTCGATGGGCCAGAGGAAGAGGTTGCAGATCGCGAGGCTTTTGGCGATTGATAGGCCCATTTGGCTTTTGGATGAGCCCTCTGTGGCTTTTGGATGATGAAGGGGTTTAGGTTGCTTGAGTTTGTGATTGGTGAGCATAGGATGAGAGGTGGGGTTGTGATTGTGGCGACTCATTTGCCTATTGGGGTTTGAGGATGCGTTGGTCTTTGAGGCTTCCTCCTAGGAAGATGACTTTCATTGATATGCTTGATCGTGTTTTAAGTTTGGGATTGTTTACAACAAATGGGACTAACACATGAAAAGTTTGATGGGAAGTTTTCGAAGTATTCATCAGAAAAATCATGAAAGTGAGGTTAAAACGACTACTAAAGTCTTTGAAAATGAGATGCCTAAAACATAGCCAAAATGTTGACTTTTTGGGACTTTACCAGTTTAACTAGAGATCTAATTCTCATGAAACCCGGGCCGGAAAGGCCAACCAACTAAATTGACGTCAAAAAATATGGTCCTTGAATCGGTTTAAGCCGATTAACCAAGGGTTTGACAGAATAGCAAAATTGATTTCTCCTACCGGTTTAATTACATACCGACATTTAACGAAAACCAAACCGGATAGCATAACTGAACAAGCGCTTACGATTACAACCTTAAACCCTAAAAGTCTAAAACCTTCCTTCCCTCTGTTTCTTTTCCTCTAGAGTCACCGGAAATGTACTCGACGATTCTCCGGGAACGATCCGGATCCTTATGGAGCTTAATCCTCTCTCGAAACATGGGCGGTGGTCCCAGAACCTTCCCAGGAGGTCTCAACAAGTGGCAATGGAAACGTATGCACGAGAAGAAAGCCCGAGAGAAAGAGAACAAGCTCTTGGACCAAGAGAAGCAGCTCTACGAAGCTCGAATCCGATCAGAGATCCGAGCCAAGATGTTGGGAGGAGGAAATCACGATTCCAACGAAAACACATCGAAACCGAGCCAGAGTCACGGCCCCTTGAGCCCCCAAGAACATATCAAATCCTTAGCTGATCGGTTCATGAAATCTGGAGCTGAGGATTTGTGGAACGAAGACGATGGGCCTACTGTTAAGAAAACGAATCAAGGAGGGTCGAGGTTGAATCGTGTGGGGAATGGTGGGTCACGGTCAAGTCAGCCAATTGATGTGAGGAGATTAGCTTCAGTGGGTAATAGTAGGAGAGGGTTTTCGAGTATGAGTAGAGGTAGGTTTAAGAGAAATGAGAGTTCTTGTGATGAAGGTGATGACTTTGATGTTAAAAAGTTTGATACTTTGAGTCCTTTCGCTCCTGGGTTTGCTGGTAAGAAGGAGAAAGTGAAGAGTGTGAGTAATGTTATGAGGAACAAAGGTTTGTTTGGTCGGAGGAAGTTTAGGAAGAACGATAGCTCGACTGAAGAAGATTCCGAGGAGGAAGATGGGAAGATGGATGTGAGGAGAACAGGAAGCAATGCGTCTTTAGGGAACCATGATTTCAAACTGACGAAAAGAGTGCAAAGGAATGTCTCTGAGGAAGAGCTTTATCCTCCTTTGGATATCAACGACGTTAGAGAAGATCTCAGTAAAAGGAAGTCTTTGGAGAATGTTATGGAGGAGAGTGGAGAGCCTCGTGATTCGATTTACAGTGGAAGAAGGTATGTTAACATACAACGCGTCTAAGGAATTTAGTTTGTCATGTTTGGATCTTGATGAGTGTTTGTTTTGCAGATTTGATGAGTCTAGTATATCTCCTTTGACACTAAAGGCCCTTTCTGCTTCTGGCATTGTTAAGATGACTAGAGTACAAGATGCCACTCTCTCTGAGTGCCTCGAGGGTATGTATCCTACTTGTTTGTTTCTGATTACTCTGCTTTTGGTTTTAGTTTCCTCTTTGTGCTCAAGGGATCATCCTTTATGTAACGCAGGTCAAGATGCATTGGTCAAAGCCAAAACCGGAACAGGGAAAAGCATGGCCTTTTTGGTATCTTACAATCCCTTGTCCAAATGTGATGAGCATTAGCTTTCGTTGTTTCTTTAGATAACGCTGTTAAATTGAAAAAACAACAGCTTCCTGCAATTGAAACAGTTCTGAAATCTATGGAGGGCAGCAATGGTGTTCACAGAGTTCCTCCAATACTCGTTCTTGTCCTCTGTCCCACAAGAGAACTTGCAAGCCAGATAGCTGCAGAAGGCAAGGCTCTGCTCAAATACCATGACGGAATCGGTATCCAGACTCTGATTGGAGGTACCAGGTTCAAACTTGATCAGCATCGCCTACAGTCAGAGCCATGCGAGGTTTGACCGCTCATGATTCTTTTGTGTTATACTTTCTACTCGTTGTTGCTTATCTTCTTCTCTTTGTTGCAGATACTAATTGCAACTCCTGGGAGACTTTTGGATCATATAGAGAATAAGTCTAACATAACGTCACGTTTGATGGCGCTTAAGTTGTTTGTAGTAGACGAGGCTGATCTCTTACTAGACTTAGGATTCAGGAGGGATGTCGAAAAGATCATAGATTGTTTGCCACGTCAAAGACAATCTCTTCTCTTTTCTGCAACCATTCCAAAAGAGGTATAGCTAACTTCAATGTTTTCACTTAACATGTCATTTAATGCAAAAAAACATCGGTTTAAAGTCGGTTTAATGTAGGTACGTCGAGTATCTCAACTTGTTTTGAAAAGAGATCATTCATATATAGACACAATTGGTCTCGGTTGTGTAGAGACCCATGATAAGGTAACTCTTAAACTCTTCTTTTTTTTTTTTCTAAAAAGCTTGATGCTTTGATCTGGTTATTGAGTTTCTTGCTCCTTGGTTTCTCAGGTGAAGCAGTCTTGTCTTGTTGCGCCACACGAATCTCATTTCCACTTAGTACCTCATCTTTTGAAAGAGCACATCAACAACACAGCCGATTATAAGGTAAACAAACAGTTTCTTATGTCCTAACCTTTACAATTCTCTCAACTATTCAATTTCATTCTCTCAGATAATAGTCTTCTGTTCAACCGGTATGGTAACATCACTGATGTACACTCTGCTCCGGGAAATGAAACTGAACGTTAGGGAGATTCACGCTAGGAAACCACAGCTCCATAGAACACGTGTCTCAGACGAGTTCAAAGAATCGAAAAGACTGATTCTTGTCACATCTGATGTGTCTGCTCGTGGAATGAACTATCCGGATGTTACTTTGGTTATTCAGGTAAAGCACAAAAGCTAAACTTGTTTCATATCAAGAACAATCTCTTATCAAACTTTGTATCATGTTGTTGGTATAGGTTGGTATACCGAGTGATAGAGAACAGTATATACATAGGCTTGGTAGAACCGGGAGAGAAGGCAAAGGAGGCGAAGGTTTGCTTTTGATTGCTCCATGGGAGAGATACTTTCTTGATGAGCTTAAAGATCTGCCTCTTGAACCAGTTCCAGTTCCGGATCTTGATTCAAGATTTAAACTTGAGGTTTGTTTTGGATTCTTTTTTACGGTTGTTACCTCTAACCGGAGTTAACCGGACATTGATGATGAGTGTTGTTTTTGTGTGAGCCAGGTTGATCAGTCAATGGGTAAGATTGACACAAGTATTAAAGAAGCAGCGTACCATGCGTGGCTCGGTTACTACAACTCTGTTCGCGAAACTGGTAGGGATAAAACCACATTGGCTGAGTTAGCTAACCGATTTTGCTATTCTATTGGTTTAGAGAAACCTCCTCCTTTGTTCCGCAAAACCGCGGTTAAGATGGGTCTGAAAGGCATTTCTGGTATCCCTATCCGAAAATAAACCGAACCGGGTTTTGTTGATTTACATTATCATATCTTAGTCTAGAGAGATGTATCAACATTGACTATGAAAGATGTGGTTTATGTGAGTTTGAATACAAATTTACATAATTATTTATTTGTTTCAGTTGTGAAAATGTGTCAACAAGAAATAAGTTTAGAAATTCGATAATATAAATAGTCATGTTGAATATTTTCACTTATTTCTATCCTTTTAAGTCACAAAATCATTTGAATAAATGAGTTCATAAAGAGTTTTTTTCCATATGACGATACAGAAAAAATAGTAATATACCAAGATGTTACGACAGAAAAAAACATATTATATAAACATCATAATAGACCGGTTTAATCATAAAAAATTCAAAAACCCTAAACACACCTTTTCGATTGCCACCACCGCTTCATCCTCTCCACACTCGTCTTCTTCGTCGTACCTGAACCTGTGGATAATGGCCGACACTGAATCGCCGGAGATCAACTGCGTCTATGTAGATACGAATCTCGACACTCGTCTCGTGATTCTCGTTCACAACAATGAAACCATCTCCGATTTCAAAGGTGAGAGAACCCCACTTAACTCTCTTAATCTCTGCACACTCCAATGAATCTCATGGTTGTGGGTTTTGCATGTAGAGAAACTACGCAAGGAGCACCATCAATGCTTCCCAAAACTTGGAGAAATCAGTATCTCTGCGGTTAAGGTAACGTAACGTATTTGTTAGAGTGTTTAGGTTTAGTAAACAACTAACTAAAAGTAGTGGTTTTGTTTTCAGGTTCAACGTCAGAACACATTGGGTCTCCTTTTAGATTATCACTTGCCTGATTCTATGTACTTGAGTATGGCTTTCGAGGGTGTTAGTAATAACTGCTGGTTTGTCTTGGTCGATGCCTCCGTGAGTGTGGTTGACAAGTGTGAGCTAATGGATGGTGATGATGGAAAGTGTTCAGACCATGAGCTAGTGATTGAGAAGAGCAAGGGGATTGCAACTGGTTCTCTAGTTTTAGATGGATATGCCAAGAATCAGACTCTTGGAGAAGATTTGGGAGCTCAAGTAGCTGAGAAGATGACAAAGAAGAGGAAGCTGAGAAGTGGGAAGAAACCTTTAGTTGATCCCAGTCATGAGTTGATTGAGAAAAACAAGGAGGTTGCAACTGATTCTCTGCTTTTAGATGGGTATACCAAGAACCAGACTCCTGAAGATGATTTGGAAACTCAAGTAGTTGAGAGGACGAGAAAGAAGAGGAAGCTGAATACTTTGGATGGAGAAGTAAGTCTGAAGAAACCTTCTGCTGCTGCTGCTACGACTGTTTCAAGATTTGATGTTGATGGGGGTCATGTTGCTTCTGAATCTTCACCCAGAGAAAAGCTAGATGATATTCTTATGCAAACAACAGGAAAAGGTAACCTCTTTTTTTAGTTATATGGTAGAGATAGTGATTCTTGTTATACTATGAAGTCGTAATAATGCTATATCTGACTCTGTGTAGAGATTGAGATGGGGGAGAAATCTGTGGAAGATTTGGGAGGAGATAAAACGGAGAACAATGATCTGGTGAGCCACCCGGAAAATCTGTTGGACACTAACAGTGGGTTGACAACCAGACCAGATACAGAGAAGAAGAAAAGGCGAAAGAAGAGATCAGAAAATGACATCAATCAGTCTTCTGCTACTGCTATTGTGAACGAGATAAACGGAGTTCCTGCAAATGTAGATCGTGTTGATGCAACTCCTGAATCTCTTCCAATCTCAAGAGGCAGTCCTCTTGCAGAAGCAAGTCAGAAAGGTAATTTCAGCTCGTTACTATCTACGTTAAGTTCTCGGATAGTTTGTATTATTCACTCATAATGTTATTGGTGATTCTTGCAGAAAATGATATGGCTGAGAATTCTGTCGACAATGTAGCAAGAGATAAAGCTGAAACTGACAATCTAGAGAGTCAGGCGGCAATTCTTCTGGACTCTAACAAGTTAGAGAAAGAGACAAAGAAAAGCTCAGACGATGACATCATTCAATCTTCTTCTGCTGCTACTATTATAACTTCAAGAGATGTTGTGAATCAGATAAGTGAAGTCCCTGCAAATGTAGATCCTGTTGATGCTACTCCTGAATCTCTTCCAATCTCTAGAGGAGAAAATCTTGATAATCATTTTGCAGAAGCAAGCCAGAAAGGTAATTCCAGTTTGTTACTGAATTTTATTTTCTTATGCATAGTGCATTCTTGTAGTGTTTCTATTATCAACTGATAATGTTTTTGTCCATTCTGTGTAGACACTGAGATGGTTGAGAAATCTGTCGAAGATGTTGGAAGAGATAAAATTGAAACTGATAATATAGCGAGCCGCTCAGAAAATCATTTGGACACTAACAGTGGGATGACAACCAGACCAGACACAGAGATGAAGAAAAAGCGAAAGAAGAGATCAAAAGATGACATAAACCAATCTTCTGTTTCTGCTGCTATTACAACTTCAATGAATATTGTGAGTGAGATAGATGGAGTTCCTGCTAATGTAGATCCCGTCGATGTTACTCCTGCATCTCTTCCTATGTCAAAAGGCACCTTTGCAAAATCAAGTGAAAAAGGTAATTTCAGTTCTTGGTTGAGTTTAATATTTTCGTAATCAGATCTCAAATCGTTATGTTATTTTCGACTCTTGGTTGAGTTTTGTATGCTCTAACATGTCACAGTGAGTGTTTCGATCAACTTATATGATATAATTTCGTATGTAGGAAATGAGATAGTTGATAAGATAGATGAAGATGTTGGAAGTGGAAAAGCTATACCAAGTGCTGCAGAGAATATCCAGACCAATAACGTTGAAATAGATGATGCTGATGATGCTAAATCTGTGAAGACTGCTAAGAAGAAAAAGTCAAAAAGAGACAAGACCCCAGCTAAAGAAGATACAATGGTTGCCTCTGGTGCACAGAATGTTGAAGCTACCGAAGCTGTAGATAGAGAAGGGACTGATAATGTTATCAGAAACGTATTAGATTCTTTGCAGGAAAAGAATGAAACTGAGGGAAACCTGGACACAACTGGGAAGAAATTAAGCAAGAAATCGAAGAAGAAACCATCTTCAAAAGTTGTGGAGTCCCAAGTATTATCAGTTGAGGTAAACAATGCCACCCTGGAGGAGACTCCTCTCATCAACAACCCAAAAGACGCTGATGCATTATTCACGCCAATAAAGAAAGATGCTGAGAGCGTTGCTTCACTTTTGAAAAAGAGTTCTGAGATTGCTGAGGATAATATCCTTTCCAATAAAAGTCCGATAGAAAAGGTTGATATGGGAGATAATTTTGGTTGCAGCCCAAATCAAGAGAAGCAAGATCAAGTGGCTGGTGGAGCTAAATCTAAAAAAGAGAAGAAGAAGAAGCTTGATCTTCATCCAAGTAGTTCCATTGCGGGTTCAGTGAGCTCAGCAAAACCGAAAGAGAAAAAATCTAGAGGTCAACAACCTGCTAGTTCAGGTGCTAGTCATTTGCAGTCGGTGGTTAAAAATGGACGCAGTGGATCAGTGAAAGCCACTGTCAGCAGCAAGAAACAAGATGTGAAGAAAAGCTCTAAACCGGTCGCAGTGGACAACAAGAGGAAGACGAATTTCTTCGAGAATGCTGAGAAGTGTAATTCGTCAGAGGATGAATATAAAAAGGTCGCTGATGTCTCTACCAAAACACCATCAGATTATTCATCAGACAATGATAGTGATGTGACTTCTATGTCAAGGAAGCAGCAAGGTAACCAACCCAAAATAACATAATATGCTCTTTCTTTCTCTAGCAGATATGCTAAGTTTTCTAATGGTTGATCTGGACAGGACACAATCATCCTGGAGGAACAAATAAGTAAGTGAGGCCAGTTAGTGGTATTATTTTGATACTCAGCTATATATATATATATATATATATATATATGCTCATAAAACTTTGATGACTTGTGAACACAGGTTTGAAGGGAGCCTACAAGATTTGCTGAGAAGATCAAGCAGTTACAAGAAGGCTTTAATTAGAGCTCAGTCACAACCCGATATAGATGATGACTCTCCTGTAGATTGCGTCCCAGATAGCCAAGGCGTCTAAACTTTGGTGAAGTGTTAGACTCTAAGAACCTGAAAAATGTAACGGTTTTGCTTTTTTTCTTTTCCGACATTTTATGTCTGATTAGAAGAGTTTGTCATTGTTCCGACAACATCTATGTCTGTTTCTGGCTTTTATGTAAACCTTACTTTGGTTGATTGTGTTATTTATTGGTTTCTCTCTTTGAAGTTCAAGTCGCTTACAAAAAATAAATGAGAAAACCGGGTTTTGATCCGGTTCAATATAAATCAGACCGAACAGGGAAGCGGGTAAGAGTTCGACCGGTCGTTATTAGGTTTTCTTTCACATAAGCGCTCTCTGTCGTCGTGTTTTCTCGTCGTCAAGAGGGTTAAGAGGTTTGTAGAGACGAGTTGTTCTGGGTTTATGCAATTTCCGAACTAAACCAATCAGATAAGCCAATCTTTTCTTCTTATTCAAACCACAAAAGCTTAGTTTGTTTTGATCGGTGCGGAAACCAATCGAGAGAATGAGTAGTGTGTCGACATTTAGTTCAATTTGCTTCGAACAAGGATGCTGGTTCAAGGTTTTTGTTATGTATATCCCAGTTTCCATATTGTTTATTCAAATGTTATTACTTGGATTAATTTTTCTGTGTTCCAAAAGGGTGAAAGGAAGATTCAAGATAAGCGAGTGAAGAGGCCATCTTCTTCGATGAGCTTCAGAGTTTCAGCCAGTAGCGCTGAAAAGGACATTCGTATTGGTCTTCTTGGTGCAAGTGGATACACTGGTGCCGAGGTCGGTTTTATACATTCTCAACTTCTCTGTTTCTGAGTTTTACTTTCATTTGGAATCTTGCTTGTTTTAGCCATCTCTTTGATTTTGAGACGAGTCATAGCTTTAAGTAGTGCAAGTTTGTGGCTTTATGGGTATTTGCCTTCCTTCTTCAGCTTAAGCACTGTACATTTGCCAATCTGAGAGCTTTAGCTATGACATAGTCATGGTTTTTAAGCTTTTAACAAAATGATTTTTAAATGGAATGGCAGATCGTTAGGCTTCTTGCAAACCATCCGCATTTCGGTGTTACTCTGATGACTGCAGATAGAAAAGCTGGACAGTCAATGGATAGCGTTTTCCCTCACCTCAGAGCTCAAGTATAAGTGCTTTCTTCTACCTGTTCATTGATACTTTGTGGTGGTGGTGTTAGTGTGATCATTTTTCTTGAAAAACATTTTCTTCCTGTCCTCAGAAACTGCCTAGATTGATCTCTGTAAAGGATGCAGATTTCTCTACTGTGGATGCTGTATTCTGCTGTTTGCCTCACGGAACAACTCAGGTCCTTTTTGTTTTTTGATTCTTCCATTGTAAGTTTGTTTCTAAGCCTCTCGTAGCTCAATGGAAATAAGTGTGTATTTCTCACAGGAAATCATCAAGGGACTTCCCACCACTTTAAAAATTGTTGATCTTTCAGCGGTAATGCTCTAAACATATGTTTCTTTTTATGTATTCTTTCTTCTTGTGATATGTCTTTTTTAAATACGCTTTCTCTAGGACTTCCGGTTGCGTGATATCTCTGAATATGAAGAATGGTATGGTCAGCCACACAAGGCAGTAGAGTTACAGGCTAGTGCTTTTCTCTTGGCAGTGATACCTTTGATTGTTGGTCTCTTGTGTTTATAATGTTTACACTTACTTACTGTCTTGCTTGGTTCAGAAAGAAGTTGTGTATGGTCTAACAGAGTTACTAAGGGATGACATAAAAAAGGCTCGCCTTGTGGCTAACCCAGGCTGTTACCCTACTTCGGTTCAGCTTCCTCTTGTCCCTCTTCTAAAGGTTTCTTCTCTCTTTCCTCTAATCAGATTGTCTTGTCTTCAATTCAACTACTCTAGATAATGTGCTGGTTTTGGTGCAGGCAAATCTCATCAAACATGAAAACATTATCATCGACGCAAAATCTGGTGTTAGTGGAGCAGGTTTGAGCTAAGTTTGCAGTCATTATCCATTGAAAAATGAATACAGTAGAAGAGTGTTTCTACCTTCTTTACTGATTATGATAGTTTTCCATCAGGACGTGGTGCTAAGGAGGCGAATCTCTACTCTGAGATAGCGGAAGGCATCTCTTCTTATGGTGTCACAAGGCATCGCCATGGTATATATATTCACAAACTGATTATCACAGTTGAGTAAATAATGTATATTGAGGTCAATGTTTCTTGATTATGTTTTGCAGTTCCTGAAATTGAACAAGGGTTATCTGATGTTGTACAATCAAAAGTAACAGTCAGTTTTACGCCGCATCTCATGCCAATGGTACAACTAATCTTAAGCTTCTTCTCTACAGTTTTCACCCTAAAACATTAAAATTTGAACCTCACTGTTTGAGTAGATCCGCGGAATGCAATCCACTATGTATGTGGAAATGGCTCCTGGAGTTAGAACAGAAGAATTATACCAGCAGTTAAAATCGTCTTATGAGGTAATGGTCTACCCTTGGTGTTATAAAGCCAAGCCAGTTACTAGTTTTGTTTACTTATGTTTTAAAAAACGTTTTTGTAGGATGAAGAATTTGTCAAAGTGTTGGAGGAAGGAGTTGTTCCTCGGACACACAATGTTAGAGGATCAAACTACTGTTTCATGAATGTGTTCCCTGATCGAATACCTGGACGAGCTATCATAATCTCAGTGGTAAGCTATGCATAACCCTCCATCATCTGCTATAAACGTATAGTGTCTATAAAAAGAATGTTCTTATCTTTTTGTGTATGTGTTGCAGATTGATAATCTTGTGAAAGGAGCTTCAGGGCAAGCGTTGCAGAATCTTAACATAATGTTGGGATTACCAGAAACAATGGGACTCCTACACCAGCCTCTTTTCCCTTAAGGTGATGAGCGTTTAAAACAGTAAAAGCAACTTCTTGTCTTCTGTGTCTAGAAGATTTCATCTGTCTTACGTTCTTTTTCGACTCTGTTATCTTCAAAGGATCATTGTAAGCACGATGTTGGCTGTTACGACGACATTGTGGTTTGTTTTATGATCCAATATAAAAGACTTAAACCTCCTCTCTTACCATTATAGACAATTGGTTTTGTCTGGTTTAAATCACGTTCCAGAACTTAGATTGTTAATCCTCATCCTATTTAATGCATAATATTTACAGAACACAACCTAGACGTTCATATTATTGAGAAACTTATAACCAAATAATTTACATTGTAATGTGAAAATGCTCGATGCTTATTCAAACCTCATGACATGGTTCGAATACGACCAGTTCTCCTTTCTTTCTACTGGTCCGTAATCACTTTTCTTCTTCCTCATTCACTTGACTGTCACGTGTATAAATCTCTTGAATTGTGATTTAATCAACGCATATGTAGATTTTGAAAATAAATTAGCATAGGTTGATGCGTTAATAGGACACAACACGCATCAAAGACGCAACAAGAGTATAAAATATCGGTTTTCTTGAATTATTTTCAATTTCGTCTCTATATTCACCCTACGTTTGCTGAGTTAGCAAACCGATTTACAGCAAACATCTTATGTCATTCTGCAGGATAAACCAGTTTCTTTTGTTTGTTATTTCCTAATGTGAAAGATCATTGACTACAATTTCTTGTTTACAAAGGTAGTTTTTTTTTCAGGAAAAAGGTAGTTTTTGTTCATTATATACTATCTCTCCATGTAGGGGTGGGCACGATTGCTTGCTACTCGACTTGTACTCGCTGTTTGATTTGTACTTAGCTGTTAAAATCGAGTATCAAATCATTTATTTCAATTACTTGCAAATATAAGATACGTATCAAATACTAAAATGAAAACAACTACTTGGCGTTGTTGGTTTGTTACTCGTGACTTATTACCTGATTTACTATTCGTTTTTACTTTTAGACAAAAAAATCTCTAAATTATAATCGAATTACTTGTTTATACGATAAATGAATTAATAATGATATATTATAGAAATATTTTAGAATTTTTTTAATTTATATTTATCATATATCTATTTAAAACATATGAAAAGTAAAGAAATATTCTTTATTAAAAAATTGATTAGCTTAGAATTATAACTAACTAAATTTTTCTTAAACTCATATGAACAGTTTAAATAGTTAAAATTAATAAATTGTTATTAAATAACTTACAAATAATTATATAATTTATAAACTAGTTTAGAAATAGCAAGTAGTAAAACATGAAAAATATTTGCAATTATACCAATTTTTACCAAGTACTTGAAAGTGCAAGTACTCGTTTTTAATAAATTAAGTACGAGTCCAAATTTCATTACTCGAACAAGTCAAGCCAAGTACCAAGTACGCCAAAAATGGTAAGTACTTGACTTGGCTTGTGTCCACCCCTATCTCCACGAGTATTGACGTTTTAAATTTTTTATTTGTTTTATAAAAATGGAAATTTTGTTTGTTTAATGCAATTTTTAGTTTGATTACCGTTTTTGATCATATTAATTAAAACTACATGTTTTGCCCGCACATACAAACATATTTGTTTACAAATATTTAATAGTTTATGTTATTAACTTTAAGAACCAGCATGATAAGTTAATATTTCTGTTTTCAAAATTTTTAATCAAACACCAAATTATTTATATATGACAAAGTTCTTCATTAAAATATATATGCTTATTATTGTGTTAAATACTCACATATTAGAAATATTTTAGAAAACATCTTTATACAAATGTTCTTACTTAATTAATATCCAATTATAAATTATCTATATCATAATTTTTTTATTTTTATAATAGAAAATACTATTTCAAGATAACAATATAGAAGAATTATCTTATTTTTCAAAATCTACTATTATTGACATAAAAGTATTTTTAATTATATATATATATATATATATATATAATTTTATTATTAGTATCATTGATTTAACATTTTAACTTTTAACGTGAGAGTTTAGAGGCGAAAAATCACTTCGTAAATAATAGAATTGATAATTATTGTTGTGATAAATTCATTTTTTTAAAAAATTATTGTATAGATTGTTATAAAAAGTTATAGATTTATTTTTGAAGTGTGTGAAAACCACAAACTATTGTTTATGTAGAATGGATAGAGTATATCTTTTCAACAATAGATAGAGTGTATATCACGTTACATTGAGCTTTCCATTTATTGTAATGAAGAAAACTGATCAAGAGTCATTATAGTTGACGCATCACCACCGTCAGATAATCTGTAAGAATTGACAAATTTTAGTTTTATAAACAAGACATCTTGGTCAAAAGAAGAAAGAAATAGCAGTTTTTTTTGTCAATATATAGCAGAAAAAGTAACGGATAAAACATGTCCCAAATTCGTTGGAGAAAAAAGTGGAGTTGGATCAATAAAACCTATAACTATAATGTTAATCTAAACAACTTGTTGTAAAAGTTACATAAACAATTGTTTTGAGGAGCCCAAAACAATGATTTTGCAAGTCAGTGGTGTAGTGACCAAGGCGAGCACTCCACACGTTGAGGTTTTAACATGAATACCCTTAGATCCAATTCTTGTTTCTCAAATCTCAAACGACATAACCTACGCTCTACGCTCCACGATGGCGGTAAAAAGCAACTTATAAAGAAAGAAACAAATAAACTCGTTAAAATTACGTCAGAATCTATTAATAACCAAAGTTTTGTATCCTCTTCATTTGGATAACTCAATCTTTGGATTGTTTGTATTCTATGACTCTCTTCAAGTTAATATGGAAGATTATTGAGACTGAACCTTATGTTAACAATTTTTGCAGTGATATAAATCATCAGTAGGTTAACCAAAATCAAACGTCACATAGTTGAAATTGAAAATCCTTGCATAGATACCATGCATGATAGTATAAAAATAGATCTATCGACCGTATTGTCTAATTACTTTCACCACTACTTCAATTATTGACTCAATGATTGTGGATTATACACCAATAAGAGAAAGCATTTCTATAGGTCAAGGAAGGTTAGTTTCGTCTTTTCATGAAACTACTAATATTGAATATGAATTTTGTTTGTTTCCTTCTCGTATAATACAAGTCCATGCCAAGATCTCATAATTTAATACTCCCTCCGTTCCCGAAAGTAAGATTTTGTGGGAGTTTTTTTTTGTTCCACAAAATAAGATTTTCTAGAATTTTAAGGTACTTTTATTAATTAGTGTTAATGAATTGTATACTTTCAAGAAACATTAATTAAAAATACTTAAACTGTTTAAATCTTATTGGTCAATAGTTATTGGAAATTGCATAATAGAAATAAATAATATAGTTAATCATAAACATTAATTATGTTCTTAATAAACGTGCAAATTCTAGAAAATCCTACTTTCAGGAACGGAGGGAGTAAATCTCAAGATTAACTCATCCACATCTCACATAACCACAACGTCCATCAAGAAACCGACAAGTGCCTCCCGGTACAGAGTAAAGAAAATGAAGCGTTGGAGCTTAAGATTATCGTTTCTAATCATTGTGATCTTTATTTTCGGCGGGCCTCATTTCTCCTTAGGCGGCCGCAGGCTTCCTAGCACGACGGCGACGCAGGAGTTTCAAGAACGGTTCCGGCCACTAAGAATGGTAACGGAAGTTAGCACCGGCGGGAAGTACAAGCAGATCTACGGAGTTTCACTTAAAAAAATTCCCGGCGGTCCAAACCCACTTCACACCAAATGATACGTCACATATTATTTCATTTATGCTAAGTTTTTTATTTGATGAAAAAACTTGCATTTCTCGTCTCAACATATGATCTTACGTGTCATGTGTGATAGACGCCGCACACACAGAAAATTATGTATCAGTTGATTGTCTTTTTGTATTATAAATTTATGGATCGTTAATAAGAGCATAAGCAGTGATGGTTTCTTCCCTAAATTCTTTAATAAATAAACTAATTAAATAATATAAAGTAAGAGAGAGGATAGAAAAAGTGAGGGACGTCGCTGAGGGAAGAAACGTTCAATAATCTTTGAGAGATTAATATGCTACGTGTCTCTCTTTAATTGGAACATACCATAACAAATAAAAATAAAATGAAAATATTAATATAAGAAAGATCAGAGACTCATTTTAAGAATTGATACACTGCTGATGCTCTAAGTATCTTCCATATGCTAGTTTATCAGAGGTAGTAATTTTAATGTCTTTGTCCAACTCAAATAATTAAAATTTGCGTTATCCGCATGCAGTTTTTTTAGAAGTTTGTCAGTTGTTACTATGAATCAATGTAGACAATGTTTCGTAATAAACTAGACTATTTAAAACTTCAAAAGAAATTGAATAGCTAACTAGATTTTTTTTTTTAATTTTACTAGGGGCGGCCCCCGCGCAAGCGCGGGGTTTGGTACTAAAATCGGTCTTATGAAATAGATGACAATAAGGGTCCTGAGGGAGTTAGTAAATTTAGTTTGTGTATGTTATTTTTGTAGTTTCTGTATGTTATTTCATACATAGCGGATGTCGAAGGTATAACAGCTTTGAACATCTAAAGTTCGTGCGGACGTCTAACTTTCTTGTAAGTAGACTTTTAAGCGAACTTGAAATTGATTGTTATTAAATTTGTATTTATGTTGACGATGCTATTTTCATTTGTGTGTTACGAATTATTAAAATTTGTTAATTAAAGTAACCATCAAGTCGATCATCCTCTTTTTTCTTTTTTACCTTATTCAAAAAAAGAGGATGGCCTACTTGATGGTTGCTTGGGACGTAAGAATGCAAACCGGCCCATAGATAATGAACTGTTCCTTTTCTATCTCACTTTCATAGATTCAATAACAACGACTAAAGTAATTTGCAAAACAAATATATTATTTTTCAACGTGAATCTGCCAATTTTCATTGTTTATATTGTTGTTTGCAAATTTTGATCGGGGTTGTTATTGCATACACAGTGAATTGTTTTTGGTATATCGTAGTTGTGAGTGATTGTTTTAAGACTTTTATTAAACCTTTCTTGTTATCAATTATGGTTGTTTAGAGCTGCACCTATATGTTTGATTACACATGAGTTTGTAATCCCTCATAGTAGATGGATTAAGAAAGTATATTAAGTTTCAGAAGCAATGCCCTTATATATTGAGTTTCATGCTGGGAACCCTAAAACGTAGTGAGTATATAATTCAGAGTCCAAGTGTAAAAAAAAGGATGTGTGTTTAAAACCTTCAAATTTAAAACATCATTTGAACAGTTTTGTGTAATTTCTTATTGACCACACACCTGAGCTTTTAATCATTATATGGAGTTTGATGCGTTGTCAAACTTGTCAAACACATGGATTTGTATAACTGAAGAAAGTTAAGGACACGTAAATGTTCACAAAATATGCAAAACTCGTCAACGTTCCCCATAATTTAAAAAGAAATTAAATGTTCACCCAGTGAAAGATAGTTTGTAGATAATTGAAAATATAACGAAAACTCAGAGAAGGAAAAACATAGGAAATTAGAATTTTGAAAAGGCAGGAAAGATAAGTGGGGTTGACGGTTTGTTAGACTTGTACCAATCACTCACGGGGCGTTTGCGGCTCATCTCGTTTTCAGCCAAGTTTGGTACATTTGCTTCATCACATTTCACTGCGTTGTTAGGCGCACCACCAGTTTAGCTGGCAGATGATGTTGCTTGTCCTGATTGGACATCTAACCCTGAAGCCTTTTCGTTCCCGGCATTCTGAAAGACAAATGGACGGTTTTAAGACTGTCCACAGACCCGGCTCTGGGTTTTAGAATTATTGCTACGAAAGTTAATGAATAAATAAAAAAGTTAGATTACACAATCTCGAACAAAAGGTTAGCCAAGACATATTCAGTGATTGGAAAACGTATTGCTAAAGCTTGGAGATGGTCGAACTTTCTGAGCAGGGACAGTGGGGAGGACTTCATCAATATTGTTGGTGGGGATGAAATGAATAGCGATAATATGATCCGTAATCTTTATTATTTGTGCATCGGCCTACTTCAAATCCATCAACTCCACCTACCATACCTGTTTGTAGAGAAGCATGGTACTTATTGGCATGAACAGCATGGATAAATTCATTAGAAGAATACAATCAGACAGAAGGGTAACTTGGTTAACTTGACTCCCGATTAAGAAATGACCAGAAAATCATTGATGTGAGAGAGCGGATGGACATACATTTTCATTTAGGAAAAGTAAGGTACCCATAAATTCTCCATTCTTCTTGATGAGGCAGGAAGCCCATTAAGCGGAGGAGGCGGCAGCGGCCTACGATGAACTGAGTAGACCGACTAAGGCGGGGATCGTCGAAGAAGGTGTGGGGACCGGTGATTGAGCAGCAACAACAACAGAGGAAGACATTTTGCAAGTGTGGGGTATAAGCTATACGGCGGAGTTGAGACGTTCCATTCCTGGCTCAAGGATTGACTATATATATATAGCGATGGCTGTGGTGGCCGTTTTGAAACGTTCGATTTATTAAGGCTATCACCAAAGAAGGGGAAGATGGAGGGGTAGATAGAGAGATTAAGACTGCCATGAATACTTGTTCCTGAATCATCACGAGTAACGTAGATTAAATGAAGGGCGAGGAGACGCAGATTCTTGATCTCGTCGCAGAACTGAATGTGGCTGGAAACCCTAGTTAGGAGATGACGACACATGTGGGATCTTGTACGTCTTGTTAATACGATTACTTGTAATTGGAAAATGGGTTTCAGGCTCCTATCATTCGTATAACTTATGGCCCAATTATAACATAATACGATTCGTGAGTCTGAGTCAAGCAAGTATCAAATATAATGACATGTAAAATATGAGTTGAGATGGCATCATTCTATTGGTTAATTTTTCATGCTGATGTGGATAGCTTAGATTTTGATCTTATTCTCCTTTTAATATTAGTAGATCACTCAAACTTGAAATAGTCTAAATAACTACACCGAAATAAAATAACCAATAAATTACAAGTTTTTTAATAAAATAGATCCGTCAACATGTACATATGAACGCAATTAAATGAAGAAGAAATATGTCATCATCCATTCACCAAACAGTATGATTTAATTATAGATTGTGGACTTTAGTAAACATAAAACAATTTCACCATGAGTACTCTTCCATGTCATTCTATTCACGTCTTTGATATCCAATAAAACCAATAACATTTTCTAGCATGAAAATCAGCAACATTGTAGTTTCAGAACATAGTGTTTCTAACATAAATATCAACAACAATATTCAAAGTTGTTATTGTGAACAAACACAAATTAAATTAAAACAAAATAATTAAAACGAACTCCATCAATACAAATATTTAATTTTAAAGTTTTTGTATATTAATTGTGTGAATGAATAATTTACATTTTAAAAAATCTGTATTTCTACAGCTTCAAATTTTAGATTCATTTTACTTTTATAAAAACTTCTTTATCTACTAAAATTCTAAAACCGGTTTTTCAAATCGTAAAAAAAATTACTGTATCGTGAGATTTTCTATCTCTGTACATTGGTAACAAGGCATTCTCTACAAAGCGTATACATTTAAGATAGTTTTTTTTTTGATAACTCTGGTATCTGGGCAGTCACATTCCCAACTATCCCCCCGAAAGGGGTCCAGCGCCCCAACGGATGAGATGTTAAATCCGTTGTAGCCAAGTCTCGAACCCGGGTGGCGGGCAGTACAGCTGTACCTCCTTTACCACCAAGCTACGAGCGCTTGGTTACATTTAAGATAGTTTCATAATCAACAAAAGTACAATAAAAAATTTAAGTATGATCGACATGATTGGTTACACGAAACTATTGAAAACCAAATTATCAACGACAGATGAAACGACTGATTGAAGATTGTGAGGATTTAAAGGGTCTTAAAGAAAAAAATGGAGTTAATATCCATAGTTAAAGATTTTACAGGGATTAACATGCAAAGTTAAAGATTTTCTTGTGCCTTCCTCACCGGAAAAATCGAACGACGACTCGCTGCCTCCGTCATCCGCCGTCGGCCATGTCGTCTCTGCCTCTGCTGACCACGTCTTTGTTGACTCTGATGGATTCGATCAGTGGTGGCTCCATGTCTCTGCCTTCATAGACTTTGCAATCGCCGGTCTCTTCCACTATGCCAGAGTCGATCTTGTTAAACTCAAACATTGGAAAAATCCAGGCCTTTGATTCTCCTTTAGGCTTAGATAACGCTCCTGTTCAAGCTACTGTTGACGCTTCCCTAACAGCCAGCAAGGTTTTGTCCACCAGTTTGAATGCTCTACTTCCATCTGCTCAGTCGCAAGAACTGGAAGCAACGACACAGGAGGTCAACAAACCGCAAGCACAATTATCTGAAACTGCTCCTCAGGACACAACTAAATTTGTCCCTACTTTAGGAGTTTGGGCAAAGCCTCTCTTCTTCAAACCTCCTGCCACTCCTCCTGAACCAAATACCCCTCGTGATTATGATTCTGCTCTAGTCGGAACTCAATTAGCTGCTCTTTGGCCGTCTTTAAATGATGAGATTTTGAATAAGAAACCAAAAAGCAAGCATACAACTCGTACTCTGGCAGCCTCCGGTTGAGAAGCTTCCACCACCGGAGCTTAAAGCTGATGGTAGTCTTCGTTTCCCGTGGGCTGCGAGATTGAGCCCTCATCGCGGAATCTATATCGGGCAGCCACTCCGACTTATAGACTTGGCGGTACTCCTAAGGTATCTGTTCCCTCTAAAGTGCTTAAGCTAGGCCCTGAGAACAAGGATGAGTATATTATAGGTAGGTTTCATAAGTGTTCTCTACCGCCATGTGGTCTGATTCATGCGGTGGTTAATAGAATTTGGGGAAGAAGCTGTAAGATTAGCTGTAAGAAAATTTGTGAATCATCCTTCATGTTTCATATCCCTCATGAACCTACTCGTAACTGGGTGATTCAGCGAGGGGTTTGGCATATTGATGATTGTTTACTCTTTGTTCTCCCATGGACTCCAGAAGGTTCTTTCAAAATTCCTGAAATCTCTACACTTCTGGTATGGGTCAATTTAAAGAACATTCCTGATTGTTGCTACTCTAGATTAGGGATAAGTCATGTTGCTTCAGGACTTGGAGAACCCATTCTTACTCATAAACCTCGACTTGATCCTACCAGCATGGGTGAAGCAAAGGTTTAAGTTGAGATGTAGCTGGATAGAGATTTTCCGAAGCTTATTGCACTTGACGATAAACAAGGTAATATATTTCTTGTTAATGTTGAGTACACGTGGATTCCATTAACGTGTGAGAGGTGTGGTAATTTGGGCCATAAAGCTAAGAGATGCCTCTTGCCTTCGAAGCTGGCTAGTGATCCAACCGTGCAGTCTCATACGAAAGATGTTCATAGTGAGATCCCTATTGTGGATATTGGTCTTATCTTACAACAAAGGGACACTTCCACCACTACTCTAGAAGTGTTTCAGAGTACTACCAGCGAGTTAGATAGACAAGGAGCTACTGTCCCCATTCCTGCTTTGTCCTCAGTGGAAGTTTTGGAGGTTGTTCATGTCATTCCTCCAGGTACTTCAGATATTTCAGATGGTACAAACAATCAAATTCTTGGAACTTTATCATCTTCTTCCCACTTACAACAATTGAAGCCAACTGATCCGTTTAACTCAGTGTCCACTTTGCCCACATTAGTAGATTCATCATCTACTCCTATTGATACACCGATTATGGAATCTTCTCCCATCAAGCAATATCAACATTGAAGTCCTTGGATCTTTCGTTGTTGGTCCTTAACCACAACTCCTAACCATTGTTCATTTGAGAGTCCTTCTCGTTATAACAGTGTTAGGAGATGGGGATGAAGTTGAGATAGAGCCTTCGAGCTCATCCAACTTGACTAGAGGCGGGAGGGAGTCAAAGCCTCCTATCAAGTACCAAAACATGGAATGGAAGACAATTCGAAGGAAAGGAAAGCGTGGTCATCAATGTCGTGGCTCCTATCATTAGCTATTGTCTTTTGTAGCTTTGTTGGTTTATCTAATCTCTACCTTTGTTGTTTCATTGGTTTGAGATTCTATCATCCATGAAACTTGTTTCATGCAATTTTTTTCAAAGTATGAGACCTTTGGTCTTATCTTGTAATATTTATGTTTTAATTTGAAAGCCTTTAATCAAAA
>CAJHQP010008658.1:0-25954 GCA_905132765.1 Moricandia arvensis | reverse complement strand
CATTAGAAACTTAACTCATCAGGCTATCACGTCGATTTGGAATCATGTCCAAAGCTGGTACGGCCCTGGAATGGCTGTCTCTCCCTGGATCACTTGAAGGGGGCGTGGGTGTATGATAGATGATGATGATGGACTTTGCTAGAGAGCTATGGATTGCTCAGAAGCTGTTTTGCTAATCCTGAGACACAGGGGCGTCCTGCTTGATGTCTAAGATGATTTCCACAGAAGATCAACTCCTTAACAATGGAAAGTGTTCATTATAGAACAAAGTAACCAGATCTCCTCAGAGAAGAAACGACAGAAAAAGTTTATTGCTTGATTGAATGCCAAAAACGTGGCTACAAGTTCTTAAAGAAGAAAATAGAAAACCTAAACCTATTCCTAATTGGTTTACTAACCCTAAACCCAATTGCAATTGGTTTACTAAATTCTAATCCTAATCCAATTCGAAATTGGTTTATTACTCCTAATCCTATTAGAACTTGGTTTACAAAAACTGAAATTACAAATACAGGAATTAAACCAACAAGCTGGTTCTTCTTGGCCTTCCCCTCCTTCTTCATGATAACCCACGACCCTAGCTGAGTATTGGAGTGTCTCCTGATGAGATTTAGATCCTCCACGTTCTGTTGTAGCAAGACATCTTCTCTTCTCTCTATATAGAACCTCATAGATCATTCCAATGAGACCTTGAAACTGTCCATTAAGCTGCACCATGATCACTGGTATAGCTGACCCATACATTTTTTTCAATCCATTGAGTTTATGCCTGAATAGGATCGCACCATCCCCTCTTCCTTTAAAAGGATTTGTCCTCAAATCCAAGCTCTATATGAGGATAGAACGTTGGTCACTCAACTCCAAAGTGCATGACTTGACAATAAGAAATATCATCACGTCTCCAGTCCTTCCAAGGTCAAACACAAAGCTCTGCAATCCTTCTTCATGTCTCAGAAACATCTTTGAACTTTTCTCAATGCATGTAACTTCTAAGGCAGATGCTTCCTTCACTTTGTTGAGTTTGAAGCTGACTGATTTACACCAGGATGATCCTACAAGTGTCCTGCTCATTGACATGGGAACATGTACTTTCAGTGTCATCTTCTTCTGGTCAGGTGGTCGTGTGCATTGGTCTCCATACTCATCCTCCAGTTTTGGCTTCTCTGTAACCACAACTAGTTCCTGATTTGCTCTTCTCAACTTGTTCTGATCAGTTATGGACCTGATCAGGCACGTGTTGCCTCCCAACTCTCCTATCTTGCCACTGCAGCTGATTTGGATCATTCCATCCTCTCTGACTTCAAAAGGATTTGACCACGAATCTTGTTTTCCAAGAGTGAATGAACTCTGCAAATCAAGCTTGAATGCAGCTGCTTTCTGGAACAGAATGTTGTTACTCCTATCAAACACAAACAAACTTCCTCCTGGTTCAAAAACCACTTGTTGCAGACCCTTGACAAACCTTAGATGATCCACGAGATGTCTCTGAACCCACACAAGAGGTTTGGCTAAGTGATCAGAATAAACAGTTTCAGCATCACCTTGATCAACTAAATCTGCAAGCACTAAATCAGTAGCTCTAGATGATCCACCAACTACTCCTACTTCAGCTTGGTTTTCACCAGGCACGTGAACACACATAACTGTTGATCTCTCCTCTTGTTTCAGTTGATCATCCAAGTGTTGTTCCTGAAAAGAAATTGCCGGTTTTGACTCTATCTCCTCTTCCTCCTCAGCCTGTTTTAAAGCTGGCTTAGAACGCGATCTAAACTGATCCAAAACAAGTTTATTTGCTTCTCCAACTCGTGCTTCCTCAGGTGGATTTAGATCAAGAGGTTTTAGTGACTCACGATCTGGCTTTGTTGGCACGATAACTATCAAACCCTAGAAAGCTTGAAGCAAATTTCTTCTCAGATCATCTTGGAATTGTGGGCTATGCAAATAAGCATGTTTTGTGATGTGATCATGGACCGGATCACTAAGGAGAACAAGGAGAGTCTAGATGAGCCACATGAAGCCACATTGCACCAGCAGCCTGGTGATGATGCTCTAGCCATTCCTGAAGGTCCCATGACTCGTTCCAGAGTCAAGAAGCTTAAAGAGAATGTTGTTGGATTACTCACTTCACATCCACAACAAGAAAGTCTTGGACAAGGTCTGATCCGAGGTGTCTTGATCACAATTCAAGCCATCTCTACATCAAGCTGAGTTAGTGTCTAGGCAAGACATGGGGTGCGTGCTCTTTTCCTTGCTTTTGGTTTTGTCCCACGAGGTTTTCCGGAGGAAGGTTTTTAACGAGGCCACAACTTGTCTTCACATCACTTAGGCCCTATCTCGGTCCAAGTCTAAAAGAAGTTTACATTTTTATGTTAATTTTAAGCATATGTTAAAGTTAAACCATAGTTTCCATTTTGCTTATTTCCGAAACCCTAGAGAGCTTGTTCTCGGTTTCTTTTATTTAAAGGGTCCCTAAACCCTATTGTAACTCATCCAACTTTTTATCAACGAGTATTCTTTTCTCCTTGACGGCTCTCTCTCTAGAAAGTGTGTCAAGTTCTGGTGTGTAATATCCAGAGATCTAAGGGTGTCTAAATTGGTGTGTCATATCCGGTTTGTTCATCTAGGAGTATCAAGAGATCATCCATCCCTCTTGTGTCACCATTCAATCCACACGCCTTGAAGAACTTGAGTCTCTGATTCGTTCTTGCAAGGATCTATCCATTCCCATCAACCAAAGAGCATCCTAGGGACGCATCAAGTGGTATCAGAGCAACTTTGGTTGGGAAGTGCTCGTTTTCTCTCTTATTGTTTTTGTTTCATCCGTGTTTCATCTCTATCATCTTGAATAAGCAGTAGATCTAATCTGTTTAGGGCTGCTCGAAATTCAGAGAGATTAGACAAGGTTTGAGAGATTTTCCTTTTTGCTTGCGGAAACCCTAGTTGTTAAACCCTAGCCGCACAAGTTGTCTTTTTCCTTTTAGATCACTTTGTTTCATCTGTTTAACTTATTAATCACCTTGAATACGAGTAGATTAAGGTTGTGTAGGGTGCTAGCCAACCTTAGAAAAGTTAAACGAAACTTAAAGAATTTCCTTTTTACTTGAATCGGCAAACCCTAATCTCCTTTTTGCTTGTAGCCAATTATCCTTTTTGCTTTTGTCTTGCAGAAGAAGCTTTAGATTGTTTTATCCTTTTTCCTTTTTGCTTACCTCGTTACCTTGAACCCTTTTACTGGTTATTTTGTTTACCTTTGTGCAGGAAGCATGGGATCCGAGTCTGAAGAAGAAGCTGCACTCGTTAGGAAGAACAAGCTTCTCATGGAGGCTATGTCGGCTCAACTCAATCAGAACATGGTAGCAACCATGACCGAGATGATGAGGACCAACCTCAATGACATCCGGAGAGAGCTCAGAGAAGACATCAGAAGAGCTACTGGTCAAGTTCCAAACCGAGAGACTAGGAGAGAAGAGAGACCTCATGCAACTCGCCAAGAGCATGCCGGTTATGAGGAGACTGACAATGAGTATGAACACCTCAGTTCATCCTCAAGACAAAGCCAAAGAAGACATAGGCGTGTCCAAGAGAGAAGAATGAACCAGGGAGATGAGCTTGCTGGTTTGAAGATAAAGATACCCCCATTCCATGGCAAAGCTGATCCGGATGCCTACCTTGAGTGGGAGAAGAAGATTGAGCTAGTCTTTCAGTGTAAGCAGTACACAAACCACAAGAAGATTCAGATTGCTGCTACTGAATTCTATGAATATGCTCTAAGTTGGTGGGATCAGTACATCACAACCCGTAGAAGGAATGGAGAGGAACCAGTTGAGACTTGGACAGAGATGAAGTCTATCATGCGCAAGAGGTTTGTTCCAAGTCACTACCACAGAGACTTGCATCACCGGCTTAGGAAACTTACCCAAGGCTCAAGATCAGTGGAGGAGTACTACCAGGAGATGGAGTTGCTCATGCTAAGAGCTAGGATATCAGAATATAGAGAAGCAACCATGTCAAGGTTCCTATGTGGTTTAAACCGAGAGATACAAGACAATGTTGAGATGCAACATTATGTGGAGCTTGAAGAGATGCTACACAAAGCTATTCTTGTGGAGCAACAGCTCAAGAGGAAGGGACATTCACGCAGCCACTATGGCTCTAACCGGTTACACAATACCAAGGAAGAGAAGACACCTTACCCTAAGGAGTCTAAGCCGTTCCAGAAGGATCACAAGCCCTATCCGAGAGAAGAGACCAAACCAAGCAGTGCTTTTGACAAGGGCAAAGGCAAGGTTGAAGCCTCTAGTTCCAGAGCTCGTGATGTCAAGTGTTTCAAGTGCCAAGGAAGAGGTCATTACGCCTCTGAATGTACCAACAAGAGAGTCCTGATCTTGCTGGAAGATGGAGAGTATGCCTCAGAAGATGACATCACCGAGTCTGACCAAGAAGACACTGAAGAAGAACATGAAGAAGGACCAGTCCAGGGGAAACTCTTAGTAGCAAGACGGCTTCTAAGCTTGCAAAATAAGGCTGAGGAGCTGGAGCAGCGTGAGAACCTCTTCTACACCCGGTGCTTGGTCCAAGGAAAAGTGTGCAGCCTCATTGTTGATGGAGGTAGTTGTGTGAATGCTGCGAGTGAAACCCTGGTCAAGAAGTTGGGATTGAAGGTTCAGAAGCATCCCAAACCTTACCGGCTACAATGGCTGAGTGAAGAAGGCACCATGAAGGTCTCAAGTCAAGTCCTTATTCCCTTAGCCATTGGGAGATATGAAGATGGAGTCTTGTGTGATGTGTTGCCTATGGAAGCTGGTCACATACTTCTTGGAAGACCTTGGCAATCTGATCGCCGAGTTATCCATGATGGCTTCACCAACAAGCATTCCTTTGAGTTCAAGGGACGCAAGACCACTCTGGTTCCCTTGACACCTAAGGAAGTTCAACAAGATCAGGTTCAACTCCAAAAGAAGAAGGAGATTGATCTAAACCCGGCTGGAACTAAGCAGCCTAACTTCTATGCTAACATGGGTGATATCAAAAGAACTCTCTACTCTCAACAATCTGCTATCTTACTTGTGTTTAAAGAAACTCTTTTGAACCTAACAGATTCTACACCGGTGTATCCGAGTGAAATGGTTTCTCTTTTGCAGGAGTTTCAAGATGTGTTTCCAGACGACAATCCCATTGGTTTACCACCTTTGAGAGGGATTGAGCACCAGATAGACTTTGTTCCAGGATCTACACTTCCAAACCGTCCAGCATACAGAACCAATCCGGTTGAGACCAAGGAGTTACAAAGACAAGTAGAGGAACTCATGGAAAAGGGCTATATCCGAGAGAGTTTGAGCCCATGTGCTGTACCAGTGCTCCTAGTGCCTAAGAAGGATGGTACATGGCGTATGTGTGTTGATTGTAGATCAATCAACAACATCACAGTGAAGTATCGCCACCCTATCCCTAGACTTGATGATATGCTTGATGAATTTCATGGTTCTTGCATCTTTTCTAAGATAGATTTAAAAAGTGGTTATCATCAGATTAGGATGAAAGAAGGAGATGAATGGAAAACTGCATTCAAAACTAAACATGGATTATATGAATGGTTAGTTATGCCATTCGGATTAACCAATGCACCTAGTACATTCATGAGGTTAATGAATCATGTTCTTAGGTCATTCATAGGCATTTCTGTTGTAGTATACTTTGATGACATCTTAGTATATAGCAAGAACTTAGAAGAACATCTAGAACATCTTAGGGCTGTCCTGAATGTTTTAAGGAATGAAAAGCTTTATGCCAACTTGAAGAAGTGCACCTTTTGCACGGATAACTTGGTTTTCCTAGGCTTTGTTGTAAGTGCAGATGGAGTTAAGGTCGATGAGGAGAAGATCAAAGCCATCAAAGACTGGCCGAGTCCAACCACAGTAGGAGAAGTGAGGAGTTTCCATGGGCTTGCTGGGTTCTATAGGCAATTTGTGAGAGACTTTAGCACCATTGCAGCTCCCTTGACTGAAGTGATAAAGAAGGATGTCGGATTCAAGTGGGGAGAAGCACAAGAGAAGGCTTTCCAGAACCTAAAAGAGAAGCTTACTCAATCACCTCTTCTTATGCTTCCTGACTTTACTAAAACGTTTGAAATAGAATGTGATGCCTCAGGAATTGGAATTGGTGCTGTATTGATGCAGGATAGGAGACCTATAGCCTACTTCAGTGAGAAGCTTGGAGGAGCCACTCTCAACTATGCAACCTATGACAAAGAACTCTATGCCTTGGTGAGGGCATTACAAACGTGGCAACATTACTTGTGGCCCAAGGAGTTTGTCATACACACTGATCATGAGTCCCTAAAGTACTTAAAAGGGCAGAGTAAGCTTAGCAAGAGACACGCAAGGTGGGTTGAATTCATTGAGACCTTCCCATACGTGATCAAGTATAAACTGTGAGAATAAGAGATTTAGAGAGAGTTTACTTGCTGGAAACTGAAGAACATGAAGAACAAGAGAGAGAGAGAAGAGACTTCGAAATGTAAAGAGAGAGAAGGAGAGAAATGATTTCCTTGCTTAATGTGTTATGGGAACAACCCATAAATAGGGAAACAATAGGAAAGCAGACAGAAGAGAAAATAATAAACAAATACATCAGAAACAGCCAAATTGGCTCAGCCAGCAGTAGAGAAAGGGACAGGTCTGAAGTGGTCCCAAGAATTCAAATTCAAATTCTTCAGCTCACATGTGACTTCTTTCCTTGTCTCCAACGTCCATATAGTCTTGGTGTGACCAGACTAAAGTTTTCTGGTTAAGGTAACCAGTTCTGATCCATTTAGCACTTCCCCTTGTCTTGCACGCCAAGTTAGGGCACTTCCTCTTGTCATGCACGCCAAGTTAGGGCAAGGTTGTACGGACAACCTTGTTCCACAAGCTTCACTTAAACACTGCTTATTCTTCTGATTGTATTGTCTTTTATCTCTTGATGTCTTCATGTCAACACTCCCCCTCAAGCTTGAACATAGGGACTGGTCAAGCTTGGAAGCCATGAAGCATTCCCTCATTAAAATCTCAGCTAGGTAAAACCACTTGGGAGAAAACCCAAGCCAAGGAAAAAGAGTAGAACACTTCATGGAGGGGAGATCAGTGACATGTGAGGTCTATGAGTCCAAGCTTTGGATGAATGAACTCACAGACTTTAGTACTTGCAGCCTTTGTGAAGATATCAGCTAACTGGTCTTCACTTCTTGTATAGCATGGTAGGATGATCCTTTGCTCCACAGCCTGCCTGACCTTATGACAATCCACCTCAATGTGTTTGGTTCTCTCATGAAACACATTGTTGGATGCTATGTGTATTGCAGCTTGATTATCACAATGCATTGTGATTGGTGATGTAGTCTCTATACCCAAGTCTCTTAGCAGGTTCTTGATCTAAATGAGTTCACTAGTAAGCTTCCTCATTGCTCTATATTCAGCCTCAGCACTTGAACATGATACCACCTTCTGCTTCTTGCTCTTCCAAGTGACTAAGTTTCCTCCAATGAAAGTGCAATAGCCTGTTGTAGACCTCCTGTCTACTCTATCACCAGCCCAATCTGCATCACAATACCCCACAATCTCTGTGTTCTTGTTGCAACCCATCCATACTCCTTGTCCTGGTGCTTCTCTTAGATATCTCAAGATCCTCTCCACCATGTTCCAGTGATGTATCTTGGGTGTTTGCATATGCTGACTGACTTGATTGACTGCAAAACAAACGTCTGGTCTAGTGATGGTAAGGTAGATGAGCTTTCCAACCATTCTTCTATAGTGCTTGACATCTTCATAAGGTTTGTCCTCAAACTCCCCCTCACGCAACACCTTATAGCCATCTTCTAGTGGAGTTTTGGCTGCTCTTCTTCCTAGATCACCTGCCTCATTCAACAAATCAAGTGTGTACTTCCTTTGGGATAAGAACAGTCCCTCTTTAGACCGGCATATCTCAATCCCTAAGAAGTACTTTAACTCACCCAAGTCTTTGATATCAAATGAGGTTTTAAGAAAGCTTTTAGTTAAGATGATACCTTCCTTGTCACTCCCTGTGATGATGATATCATCCACATACACTAGGATCACCACAACTCCTCTTTGACTGGTGAGAGTGAAGAGAGTGTGATCAGCTTCAGACTTCACAAAACCTCTTCCATTGAGAGTGGTGCTGAGCTTGTGATACCAAGCCCTTGGTGATTGTTTCAACCCATAGATAGCTTTCTTCAGTCTAAGAACATTTCCAGGTTTGACAAGGTGTTCTAGGCCAGGAGGTGGTCTCATGTAGACTTCATCTTCCAGCTGTCCTTGTAGGAAGGCATTCTTCACATCCATCTGCCATAGATCCCACTCCAAGTTGACTGCTAAAGAGAGAATGATCCTTATGGTGTGTAGTTTTGCCACTGGTGCAAAAGTATCAAGGTAGTCTTCCCCATATGTCTGAGTAAACCCCCTTGCTACTAGCCTTGTCTTGCGCCTCTCTACTGTTCCATCAGCATTGTACTTGATGGTGAAGATCCAACGGCTTGTCACTGCTTTCTTGCCTTTAGGAAGCTCAGCTTCATACCAAGTATCATTCACTGTCATTGCATTGGTTTCATTTCCAACTGAATCTCTCCACTCCTTGTGTTGAGTTGAGGTATGCTGAGGAGTTAAGAGGTTAAAGAAATATGGATAAGGCGTGGACAGACTGTACAGTGATCAGCATATTCCCTAAAAGATGCTGATGCTCTTCTTGTGGCTCTCCTTGATTGACCGTTTGAAAAAAGGCTCCTTTCATTTCTGTCCACACATTTGCTCTTCCTTTTTGTTTCTGGAAACCCTTGTAGCTCCTCTTTATGTATCCTTGTCGAGTATCAATGAAAAAATAGTCTTCAGTCTCTCTCTTTCTCTCTTAGGCGAAATGGATTCCTCTACACAATTCTCTTCTTAATCTCTATCTATTCTCTTTGATTCTCTTTGTTTCTGCCTAATCTTGTCTCGATATTCTCTCAATCTCTAAAGATTTCATGGTATCAGAGCCTGGTTACTTATAATCTGGGTCTGTGTTCTTCATTTCAACAGTAAATCTGGGTTTGTGTTCTTCAACAGTAAAGGTTGAAACTTTTTCGAGATTCAAGGAAAGTTTGAAGCTTTCTTTCACTAGATCTAAAGTCTTTCGGGTTGATTCATCTCAAAGTCTCAACCTTTCCTGGATTTGAAACTCTAGTGTTCTTCAGCTTCATAAAGACTCAAGCTTTTCCAGATCTGGGTACTCAAGAACAAGATGGAAGGAAACAAGATGCTAACGATACCAGTTACTCTTAAGGGGAGTGGAAACTACCTCCTGTGGTCAAGGCTGGTGAAAACAGCTGTTGGAAGCAAGGGTTTATGGAACCACATCACGGATGGACCTCCAAAACAAGTTGCTGAAAAGGAAAAAGGCGAAGGAGCAACTGAGCTTGCTCTAGCTGATGAGAACAAATGGGTTCAAGAAGACATGACTGTTGTCACCGTGTTGCAAGCTTCCCTTGAGACCTCAATCCTTGAAGCTTACAGCTACTGTGAGACAGCAAAAGACCTATGGGATACACTCCAGAAGGTCTATGGCAACACATCTAATCTGAGCCGTGTGTTTGAGGTGAAAAGAGCTATCAACACACTTGTGCAAGAAGAGGTGGAGTTCACCAAACACTTGGGGAAGTTCAGAGCCCTATGGTCTGAACTGGAGATGCTCAGGCCGAGCACAATGGATCAAGACATCATCATGGAAAGGAGAGAGCAAGATCAAGTCTTTGGCTTGCTACTCACCCTGAATCCAGTATACAACGACCTGATCAAGCACATCTTGAGGTCATCTAAACTGCCATCCTTGGAGGAAGTGTGTGCTCAGATCCAGAAGGAAGAGGGTTCGCACGGATTGTTTGGGGGAAGAGGTGATCTTTCTTTAGCAAACAAGGCAGAAGCTACTCAAGCTAACAAGGCAATGTACAAGCCTGAGGAAATGAGGTATGGTGAGGATAGGAGGTTTGGAGGCAATTGTGATCATTGCAAGAAGCCGGGTCACAAGAGGAGTCAGTGCTGGATCCTTCATCCCCATCTCAAACCAACCAAGTTCATGAAGGAGAGGGAAGGAAGAGCTCACCTTTCCAATGAAGCGAGTGAAGCTGGTCCTTCTGGAAGTGGGTTTACTGCTCGTGAAAGTGAAGGGAAGGCTATGGCATCTCATCACCCTTCAGTCAAGAACATGGATCAAGAGCCCATAAGGAGGTCCGACATTGATGCTCTCATCAAAGCTCTTAAGGAGAATGGTAACACACTCGGAAACACCCTTGGTTATACTCATACTGCTTATAGAATGCCTAAGACTCTTGATCAGATAGTTGCTCTAGGAGAATCACATAGATCATATACTGCGTCTAGTGTGTTAACTAAACCATTAGTTGTTGATTCTGGTGCCTCTCATCACATGATAAGTGACACCAGTCTTATAAAGGATATAGAACCGGCTTATGGTCATGTTATGATTGCAAATGGTGATAAAGTAGCCATAAAAGGAATTGGAACCTTGAAACTATTTGATAAAGAGTCTAGAGCTTTCTATATGCCTGAGTTTACTTCAAATCTCTTATCTGTCAAGAAATGCACTACTGATTTACAATGCAATGTCATCTTTAGTCCTAATGATGTGAAGTTTCAGGATATTGAGAGCAGTAATTTGATTGGGAAAGGAGTAACCAAAGGAGATCTTTATATGCTTGAAGACATTACCTCTATTTCCAATTCGAGTTACTCATTTAGCTCTGTTTCTACTTCAAATAATGATGCATTGTGGCATGCTAGATTAGGTCATCCCCATGTTAGGGCCCTTAGTTTAATGTTACCAGGTGTCATGTTTAAAAATAATGAGTGTGAAGCATGCATTTTCGGTAAACATTGTAAGACAGTCTTTAAGAAATCAAGTACTATCTATGAGAAGTGTTTTGATCTTGTTCATTCTGATGTTTGGACTGCCCCTTGTTTATCTAAAGAGAACTTCAAATATTTTGTTACATTCATTGATGAAAAATCCAAATACACCTGGATAACACTCATTAAAACTAAGGATAGGGTGCTTGATGCTTTTAAAAATTTTCAGACTTATGTTTCTAACCATTATAATGTCAAGATTAAGATTTTCAGATCAGATAATGGTGGAGAATACATGAGCCATGCTTTCAAAGATCATCTTGCTAAACATGGGGTCCTACATCAAACAAGTTGCCCTTACACTCCACAACAGAATGGAGTGGCTGAAAGGAAGAACAGGCACCTAATGGAAGTGGCAAGGTCGATGATGTTCCAAACCAATGTCCCAAAGAGGTTCTGGAGTGATGCTGTGATGTCTGCTTGCTATCTTATCAACCGGATACCAACCAGAATCTTAGAGGATCAGTCTCCATTTGAAGTCCTGAACAAGGTCAAACCCTCTTTGGATCATCTAAGGGTATTTGGATGTCTCTGCTATGTGCTGGTGCCAGGAGAAATGAGGAACAAGTTGGAGCCTAAGAGTACTAGAGCAATGTTCATCGGTTATTCTACAACTCAAAAGGGATACAAGTGCTTTGATCCTTCAACAAGGAAACTGTTAGTATCTCGGGATGTCAAGTTTTTGGAATCAAGAGGGTACTATGAAGAAAAGAGCTGGGAGGATCTTAAGGATCTAGCTCAACCATCTGATAAGGCTGCAAGCCTTAGGATAATCATGGAAGGTCTTGGGATCAATCTAACTCAGGATCAGCAAGGTGTGCCTAAACCACATGAAGCTGAAAAACCATCCCACCTTGATCATGAGGGGGGCAATGAACCAGGAGATGAAGGTCATGAGGATGAGAACTCTGGAAGTCCTGATCAAGATGTGATGGGTCATGAGGAAGTAAATGATGTGCCTGAACCAGAAGGCCAAGAGGAGCATGAGGAAGCAAATGATGTGCCTGAACCAGAAGGCCAAGAGGAGCATGAGGAAGCAGTTGAAACTGAGGTTCAAGCTCCATTGAGGAGAAGTACTAGAGTAAGAAGGCATCCATCTAACTGGGTGAATACTAGGGTCTACTATAATGCTCAAGCTGTTGCTCACCCTAGTCAAGCTGTCTGCTCTTTTGCTGAGTTTCCTAAGGAGCATTGTGCTTTCATTATCAGTCTGGATGAAAGTCATGTTCCAAGATCGTATGAGGAAGCTATGGAGGATGAAGAGTGGAGGAAATCAGTGGGTGATGAAGCAGGGGCAATGATCAAGAATGAGACTTGGTATGAGAGTGAGCTGCCAAAAGGGAAGAAGGCTGTTACTAGTAGATGGATCTTCACCATCAAGTACCTACCAAATGGGAAGATAGAAAGGAAGAAAACTAGACTTGTTGCAAGAGGATTCACTCAAACCTATGGAGAGGACTATGTTGACACCTTTGCTCCTGTGGCAAAACTCCATACTATCCGGATTGTTTTTTCGGTTGCAACCAACTTGGGATGGAACTTATGGCAAGTGGATGTGAAGAATGCCTTCTTGCAAGGAGAGTTGGAAGAAGAGGTGTATATGTATCCTCCTCCTGGTCTTGAAAGTCTTGTGAAACCAGGGAATGTACTGAGGTTAAGGAAGGCTATCTATGGGTTGAAACAGTCTCCAAGAGCCTGGTACCACAAGCTGAGCACTACCTTGAATGGCCGAGGCTTCATCAAATCTGAGCTTGATCATACCCTTTTCACCCTTGTCTCCACATCAGGTATCATTGTCCTCCTAGTCTATGTTGATGATATCGTCATAACTGGGAGTGACAAGGAAGGTATTAAAGCTACTAAGGATTATCTCAAATCTGTATTTGAAATTAAAGACTTGGGAGAAATGAAATACTTCCTTGGGATTGAGATTTGTAGGTCCAAGGAAGGATTGTTCATGTCCCAAAGGAAATATACCCTTGATCTTTTGAAAGATGCAGGTAAACTTGGAGGAAAGATGGCAAGGATGCCCATGGAAGATGGATATAAGGTTCCTCGTGAGGGGGAGATAGAAGACAGCAGACCATTTCAGGATGCCAAGCTTTATAGAAAGCTAGTTGGTAAGCTAATATACTTAACCATCACACGTCCTGATATTTGTTTTGCTGTGAACCAGGTGAGCCAACACATGCAAGTCCCAAAGGAGCATCACTGGAACATGGTGGAACGGATCCTGAGCTATCTCAATGGTTCACCTGGCCAAGGAGTGTGGATGGGATGCAACAACAACACTGAAGTGGTTGGCTACTGTGATGCGGATTGGGCTGGTGATAGAGCAGATAGGAAGTCCACTACTGGCTACTGCACATTCATTGGAGGGAACCTAGTTACATGGAAGAGCAAGAAGCAAAAGGTGGTGTCATGCTCTAGTGCTGAAGCCGAGTATAGAGCAATGTTGAAGCTAACAAATGAGCTTGTCTGGATCAAAGGCATTCTGAAACACCTTGGTATTGAGCAGTCCACTCCAATGACAATGCATTGTGACAACCAAGCAGCCATCCACATAGCCACCAACTCAGTGTTTCACGAGAGGACCAAGCATATTGAGGTTGATTGCCACAAGGTGAGGCAGATGATTGGGTTAGGAGTGATGTTACCGTGCTATACTAGGAGTGAGGATCAGTTAGCTGATATATTCACTAAGGCTGCAAGACAAAAGACAATGGAGTCCATCCATGACCGGTTGGGACTCATTGATCTAACCCAACTTAGCTAATCCCCTGCTATGGGGTCTTTACTCTTTTTCCCTCATCAAGGTTTTATCCCAAAAAGGGTTTTTTCTTGGTGAGGTTTTTAATGAGGAAGACCTCATAGCCTTCCAAGCTTGACTTGTTCCATATGGTCAAGCTTGAGGGGGAGTGTTGAGTTGAGGTATGCTGAGGAGTTAAGAGGTTAAAGTGTCGACCATGTCCGTACAGGCCGTACACGCCGTACAGGCCGTACAGGCCATACAGGCTGTACAGATTATGGTCGACCCAAATACTCGACCAAAAAGGGTGAAAGATGATCCGGGTAAATCAAAGAGTAACCAGAGAAGCTTACCGTGCCTTACCTTGATCTATCCGGTAAAAAGCAGTCTGGATAAGGTGTGTACAGGCTGTAAAGGGATCAGCATCTTGTCAAAGATGCTGATGCTCTTCTTGTGGCTCCCCTTGGTCGAACGTTGGAAGAGAGGCGCGCCTAATGCTTCTGTCCACACATTTGCTCTTCCTTTTGTTTCTGAAAACCCTTGTAGCTCTCCTATATATTCATTCTGTCGAGTATCAATAATAATCAAGCAGTTCTTTCTTTTCTTTCTCTCTTGGCCGAAATGGTTTCTCTCATCAATCTGTTCTTAATCTCTCTATTCTTTTAGTTTCTCTTTGATTCTGTCTAAACATTCATCTCTATTCTCTTATTTCACCTTGTGCTCCATAGCTTCTTCATATGTCCTTGGGATATACTCCTGATCCAATTCACCAATGAACACTACATGTTCTTGTGGATACTGAGCCAAAGAACACGTTGCTTGTATAGGATGAGCTACTGCTTGTAAGTTGAAGTAAACTCGTGTGTTGATCCAATTGGAAGGAGGATTTCGGATTCTGGTACTCCTTCTCAATGGTTGTGTCTGAACATTTCCATCCACAGCTGGTGCTTCCTCATCATCCTTAGACTGATCCTCATTCCCCACTAACCCTTCTTGTTGCTCATCTTGATCATGAGAAACTGAACTTCCTTGTGGTACATGTTGTTGTTCAGTTCGGTTCCCCCCTTCAGGATCAAGGTGAGTAACCTCAACAGCTTCATCTTCAGGCTCCTCACTCATCTCTTCACTTGGTGGGGTGTGAGGACCTTGTCTGGTCTCATGAACAGGTACAACCCTCTCTTCTGGTATACTGATGCCAAGGCTTTCCATTACCCTTCTCAAATTGATTGCTTTATCTGAGGCTGATTGAGATAGATTCTTCACCTCATCCCAACTCTTCTCATCATAATAACCCTTGGTCTCCACAAACTTCACATCTCTTGATATTAGAACCCTTCTTGCCACTGGATCATAACACTTATAACCCTTTTGTGTTGGAGAGTATCCAATGAACATAGCTTTTGAGCTTTTGGCATCTAACTTGCTCCTCTGTTCCCCTGGTATCAACACAAAGCAGAGGCATCCAAATACACGCAGATGATCCAAAGAGGGCTTGTTGTTGTTTAGTACCTCAAATGGAGACAAATCATTAAGAATCTTAGTGGGAATCCTGTTGATCAGATAACAAGCAGCCATCACAGCATCACTCCAAAACCTCTTTGGAACATTAGTATGGAACATCATTTACCTTGCCACTTCCATCAAATGCCTATTCTTCCTCTCAGCTACTCCATTTTGTTGTGGAGTATAAGGACAGCTTGTCTGATGTATGATCCCATGCTGAGCTAGACACTGCTTGAAGGATTGACTTGTATACTCTCCACCATTATCTGACCTAAGAATCTTGATTTTAGCACTGAAATGGTTGAGGACGTGGGTCTGGAAATTCTTGAAAGCTTCAAGCACTCTGTCTTTAGACTGGATCAGTGTCACCCAAGTGTACTTAGACTTCTCATCAATAAAAGTCACAAAGTACTTGTGATTCTCTCTAGACAGACAAGGAGCAGTCCAGACATCAGAATGAACAAGGTCAAAGCACTTCTCATAGATTGTACTTGACCTTGGAAAGACTGTCCTACAATGCTTCCCCAAGATACATGCTTCACATCCATCATTTTCAAACACCACACCAGGAAGCATTAGGCTTAGAGCTCTAGCGTGAGGATGTCCCAACCTGGCATGCCATGTAGTGCCATCAACTCCCAGAGAAGTACTGATCATGCAGATAGAAGAAGATGGTTCTGTTCTTTTGAGATGATAGAGTTCATCATGACTGTGTCCTCTTCCAATCACCTGCCCTGTCTTTAGGTCTTGAAACTCAACATCATCAGGTCTAAATAGCACTTGACAACTCAAATCAACTGTAGCCTTCCTTACTGATAGCAAGTTAGAAGTAAACTGAGGCATATATAAGGCAGATGATTCTCTATCGAACAACCTAAGGTTCCCTATCCCTTCTATCTTAACCTTATCTCCATTGGCTATAATTACATTCCCTGAGGCTGGCTTTACATCACTAATCAGATTCCTATCACTAATCATATGGTGACTAGCTCCTGAATCTATAATGATAGGTTTAGAGTCTGTACCTGCCTTCTTAGCTGAGATGATGGCCTTGGCAGCTCTAATAAAGTCATTCAGATCACTCCTGGTCACTGAGTCATCAGTTCTGGTAGCACCAGCTGCACTTCTCCACGCTCCTTCTTCATTTGAATCACTACTGAAGGCAGAATACATGGTCTTTCCTTCAATTGTCTGAGGTTCAATCTGCTTGAGCAAATTCCTGGCCATCCCAATATCCATCTTCCTTTGTTTCAAAATATTTCTTCTGTGTTGTTTCTTAGTCCTCTTGTACTCATGAAACAACACAACTTTCCCATTCTTTCCCATCCTGTTGTTTGTAGGATGACCTGACTTCATTTCCTTCTCAAAGAGTGTGTGAGTAGCTTGTTCTTGCTGGATAAGCGCACACACACCTTCTACACTTGGGAGCTTGTCTTCTCTAAGAACATGCTTGATCAGCTGACTGTATGATGGATTTAGAGTGAGTAGCAAACTAAAGACCACATCCTGTTCTTGCCTTTCTCTTAAGACTTCAGGATCACTAGAACTTGGTCTTAGCATGTTATGCTCTGACCATAAGCTTCTAAATTTTCCAAGATGCTGGTTGAACTCTCCTTCATCTTGTTTCAGGTTGTTGATCTCTTTCTTGATTTCAAACACCCTGCTCAGATTAGACATGTTTCCATACACCTTCCTAAGTGTATCCCACAACTCTTTGGAGGTCTCACAGTAGGAGTAAGCTTCCAGGATTGAAGCTTCAAGGCTGTTCTGGATGATAGACAACACCATGAGGTCCTCCTGACCCCATTTGTCCTTGCCAGCCAACACCACTTCAGTACCATCCTCTCCTAGGATGGTCTTCTTTGATGGTTTGTCTTCTGTCACATAGAACCAGAGACCTCGTCCTCCCAAGGCTATCTTGACAAGCCTTGACCATAAAAGATAGTTATCTCCCTTGAGAGTAACTGGAATGTTTACTTCGGTATTTTCCATTTTTGGCAAATTCTGGAGCTGGAAATGAAGAACAGCTGAAGAACAAGATGAACTTTGCCAAAAATAGAAAAGAAAACTCAGAGATTTGCGGAAGTTAAGTAAAAGAATGAAGAAGAATAGGTCTCAAGAGCATATGTGCTCTGATACCATGTGAGAATAAGAGATTTAGAGAGAGTTTACTTGCTGGAAACTGAAGAACATGAAGAACAAGAGAGAGAGAGAAGAGACTTCGAAATGTAAAGAGAGAGAAGGAGAGAAATGATTTCCTTGCTTAATGTGTTATGGGAACAACCCATAAATAGGGAAACAATAGGAAAGCAGACAGAAGAGAAAATAATAAACAAATACATCAGAAACAGCCAAATTGGCTCAGCCAGCAGTAGAGAAAGGGACAGGTCTGAAGTGGTCCCAAGAATTCAAATTCAAATTCTTCAGCTCACATGTGACTTCTTTCCTTGTCTCCAACGTCCATATAGTCTTGGTGTGACCAGACTAAAGTTTTCTGGTTAAGGTAACCAGTTCTGATCCATTTAGCACTTCCCCTTGTCTTGCACGCCAAGTTAGGGCACTTCCTCTTGTCATGCACGCCAAGTTAGGGCAAGGTTGTACGGACAACCTTGTTCCACAAGCTTCACTTAAACACTGCTTATTCTTCTGATTGTATTGTCTTTTATCTCTTGATGTCTTCATGTCAACATAAACAAGGTAAGGAGAACATAGTTGCTGATGCACTATCTCGGAGGTATGTTCTCTTGACCACTCTAGATGCTAAGTTACTTGGTTTTGAGCAGATAAAAGATATGTATGTTACTGACCATGATTTCAAGGAAGCCTATGCTTCTTGTGAGAAGTTTGCTGCAGGGCATTACTTCAGGCTAGAAGGCTACTTGTTTTATGATAATAGGTTGTGTGTGCCTAACTGCTCTTTGAGAGATCTCTTTGTCAGGGAATCCCATGGGGGCAGTCTAATGGGACACTTTGGGGTTGCCAAGACCTTAAAAGTTTTGCAGGATCACTTCTATTGGCCGCATATGAAGAGAGATGTGGAGAGAATCTGTGGGAGGTGTGCTACTTGCAAGCATGCCAAGTCCCAAGTCCAATCCCAGGGTTTGTATACTCCTTTACCCATTCCACACCATCCCTGGAATGACCTTTCCATGGACTTTGTTGTTGGATTACCTAGGACTAGAACCGGAAAGGACTCAATCTTTGTTGTTGTTGATAGGTTCTCTAAGATGGCACATTTCATAGCATGTCATAAGACTGATGATGCATTGCATGTTGCTAACTTGTTCTTTAAAGAAGTTGTTCGTTTGCATGGCATGCCTAGAACTATAGTTTCTGATAGGGATACTAAGTTTCTTAGTTACTTCTGGAAGACACTTTGGTCTAAGCTAGGCACTAAACTGTTGTTTTCTACTACTTGTCATCTGCAAACTGATGGACAAACTGAAGTGGTTAATAGAACCTTAGGAACACTCCTGCGTGCATTCATTAAAAAGAACTTAAGGACATGGGAAGAATACTTACCACACTGTGAATTTGCATACAATCATGCTATGCATTCTGCTTCTAAGTATTCACCTTTTGAGATTGTTTATGGGTTCAATCCCACCTCTTCTTTGGATCTAATGCCTTTACCTGAGTGTGAAAGGGTCAGTCTAGATGGCAAGAAGAAAGCAGAGATGGTCCAACGGATCCATGAGAAGGCTAGACAAAACATTGAGCAGAAAACCAAGCTTTATGAGAAGCAAGCCAACAAGGGGAGACGTGTGAGAACCTTTGAAGTTGGTGACCAAGTTTGGTTGCACCTGAGGAAAGATAGGTTCCCCAACGAGAGGAAGTCCAAGCTGATACCAAGGGTTGATGGACCTTTCGAGATCATCCACAAGATCAATGACAACGCCTACAAACTTGACCTCCAAGGTAAGTACGATGTATCAAATAGCTTCAATGTCACTGACTTGGCTCCTTTTGCTGTAGATGAACCTGATTTGAGGACAAATTCTTTTCAAGAGGGAGGGGATGATGTGATCATGGACCGGATCACTAAGGAGAACAAGGAGAGTCTAGATGAGCCACATGAAGCCACATTCCACCAGCAGCCTGGTGATGATGCTCTAGCCATTCCTGAAGGTCCCATGACTCGTTCCAGAGTCAAGAAGCTTAAAGAGAATGTTGTTGGATTACTCACTTCACATCCACAACAAGAAAGTCTTGGACAAGGTTTGATCCGAGGTGTCTTGATCACAATTCAAGCCATCTCTACATCAAGCTGAGTTAGTGTCTAGGCAAGACATGGGGTGCGTGCTCTTTTCCTTGCTTTTGGTTTTGTCCCACGAGGTTTTCCGGAGGAAGGTTTTTAACGAGGCCACAACTTGCCTTCACATCACTTAGGCCCTATCTCGGTCCAAGTCTAAAAGAAGTTTACATTTTTATGTTAATTTTAAGCATATGTTAAAGTTAAACCATAGTTTCCATTTTGCTTATTTCCGAAACCCTAGAGAGCTTGTTCTCGGTTTCTTTTATTTAAAGGGTCCCTAAACCCTATTGTAACTCATCCAACTTTTTATCAACGAGTATTCTTTTCTCCTTGACGGCTCTCTCTCTAGAAAGTGTGTCAAGTTCTGGTGTGTAATATCCAGAGATCTAAGGGTGTCTAAATTGGTGTGTCATATCCGGTTTGTTCATCTAGGAGTATCAAGAGATCATCCATCCCTCTTGTGTCACCATTCAATCCACACGCCTTGAAGAACTTGAGTCTCTGATTCGTTCTTGCAAGGATCTATCCATTCCCATCAACCAAAGAGCATCCTAGGGACGCATCATTTTGTCCTCCTGCTTGCCTCCTGTACGTGCTCATAATCACTGCTCAGCTCAGCTTTCTTATTAGATCCTTTCCCTTCCTGCAACAACTCCCTTGTTGCTTTTCTCGCAACCTTCTGCTCATGCTTTCTCTTGATTCCATAAAAATACATGGAATATATGCTTGGTAACTGATAGATCTCGTGATTTCAGAGTAAGAACACAAACCCTAACCTTCAAGTGGCTCTGATACCACTTGGTACGGCCCTGGAATGGCTGTCTCTCCCTGGATCACTTGAAGGGGGCGTGGGTGTATGATAGATGATGATGATGGACTTTGCTAGAGAGCTATGGATTGCTCAGAAGCTGTTTTGCTAATCCTGAGACACAGGGGCGTCCTGCTTGATGTCTAAGATGATTTCCACAGAAGATCAACTCCTTAACAATGGAAAGTGTTCATTATAGAACAAAGTAACCAGATCTCCTCAGAGAAGAAACGACAGAAAAAGTTTATTGCTTGATTGAATGCCAAAAACGTGGCTACAAGTTCTTAAAGAAGAAAATAGAAAACCTAAACCTATTCCTAATTGGTTTACTAACCCTAAACCCAATTGCAATTGGTTTACTAAATTCTAATCCTAATCCAATTCGAAATTGGTTTATTACTCCTAATCCTATTAGAACTTGGTTTACAAAAACTGAAATTACAAATACAGGAATTAAACCAACAAGCTGGTTCTTCTTGGCCTTCCCCTCCTTCTTCATGATAACCCACGACCCTAGCTGAGTATTGGAGTGTCTCCTGATGAGATTTAGATCCTCCACGTTCTGTTGTAGCAAGACATCTTCTCTTCTCTCTATCTAGAACCTCATAGATCATTCCAATGAGACCTTGAAACTGTCCATTAAGCTGCACCATGATCACTGGTATAGCTGACCCATACATTTTTTTCAATCCATTGAGTTTATGCCTGAATAGGATCGCACCAAAAGCTTCTCAGGTGAAAGAGTTATGGGTTCTACAAGTCAGGTGATCCTATCTGTGCTTTGTTTGAATTTTGCTAAGTTTAGAACATCTCAAACCTATCTATGGCGACCAGGTGAGCATGCTAAGGTAAGTGGTAATGTTTTCAATGATTCTTTTATCACTCTTTACACAGATATAATACTCTTGTTTTTATCAAAAGAGCCAAGTATAGATTTCAGGAAAGCTTTGAAGGGTGTAAGGAGAAGCTACAAGCGTGAGGAAGATATGAGGTTCAAACTGTAAGTTTAAGAGAGTTTAAGAGAGAATGAGCTGAAGAACAGCAAGAACATGAAGAACACTTGATGAAAGAGAGAGGAGAAGTGTATTTTTGTGAGAGAAGAGAGAGAGAGAGTAAACAAGTAAAGAGGAGGTTTATTTCTCCTTAATTAATTCATTCTGCCTACTACATTGTTTTATAGGGAACCAGAGATAGAGAGAGAGGACAGTGACATTTAGGAACAAACAAAAGGGACACAATAAACTAATGCAAGTGGTCCTGGTCCTCTCTGGTCATCCTGGTCCTCTCTGGTCGAGATTCCTGATGCTGAGAGTGACCTTTCCTAACAGTCCACTCTTGCCTAACTTGAATCATGTGACTTCTCCTATTTTGAATTCAAACTTGGTCCAGAGAGCACTCCTCCCATCCGTGAGTAAGGTTGGCAAGTGAGTGAGACTTGCCTTGTCTTCCAAGTCAAGCTAGGTCTTCTCTTGGATGACTTGAGTTCCAAGTCTTGTACGGAATGCCTTGTTCCTCAAGTCTCCGAGTTCCTTCTCCACTTTGTCCATTCTGATCAGTGTCTCTCCTTCTCTCTGGTTCTTCATCTCAATACTCCCCCTCAAGTTTGACCATAGGGACTGGTCAAGCTTGGATACATGAAGAACCTCCCTCATTAAAACCTTAATGTGTAAAACCCAGTGGGAGAAAAACACATTAAGGAAAAAGAGTAGAGGTCTCCATGCAAGGAGAGTTAGTGAGAAGTGAGGTCTATGAGTCCCAATTTTGAATGGATGAACTCACAGACCTTGGTGCTGGCTGCCTTGGTGAAGATGTCTGCCAACTGATCTTCACTTCTCGTGTGGCATGGCAAGATGATTTGCTGCTCCACTGCTTGTCTAACCTTATGGCAATCCACCTCAATGTGCTTAGTCCTTTCATGGAACACACTGTTGGATGCTATATGAATTGCTGCTTGGTTGTCACAGTGCATAGTTATTGGAGTTGTAGCCTCTATACCCAAGTCCCTTAGAAGGTTTCTGATCCAAATCAGCTCACTGGTGAGCTTCCTCATTGCCCTATATTCTGCTTCAGCACTAGAACAAGACACAATCTTCTGCTTCTTGCTCTTCCAAGTTACCAAGTTACCTCCAATGAAGGTACAGTATCCAGTTGTTGGTTTCCTATCAGTTCTGTCACCTGCCCAATCAGCATCACAGTAACCTACAATCTCTGTGCTTCCATTGCAAGACATCCAAACTCCTTGACCAGGCGCCTCCCTCAGGTATCTCATGATCCTTTCCACCATATTCCAGTGATGGACCTTTGGCGCCTGCATATGTTGGCTAACCTGGTTCACAGCAAAGCATATGTCTGGCCTAGTGATTGTTAAGTAGATGAGGTTTCCAACCATCCTTCTATACTGCTTCACATCACCATACTGCTTGTCTTCAAACTCCCCCTCTCTCAGTACTTTGTAGCCCTCTTCTAATGGTGTATTGGCTTGTCTTCCTCCAAGGTTTCCTGCCTCAGTTAAAAGATCAAGTGTGTACTTCCTTTGAGACAAGAAGAGCCCCTCTTTAGAGCGGCATACTTCAATCCCAAGGAAGTACTTGAGTTCACCAAAATCTTTAATATCAAATACAGACTTAAGGAATACCTTGGTTTCTTTGATACCTTCTTGGTGCAATCCTGAGCAGGCTCAAGCTCAAGTCAAAGGATCCAATGTATTGGCTAGCTAAACTACTGATCAAAGCTTGGCTGAATGAGCAGTTTCAATGTCTCATTGGAATGGTCTATGAAGTATTAGACAGAGAGAAGGATAAGAGACTTGATGCGGCCTCTGATAGTCATGGGATGATCATGAAACAGTGTGGACATGGAGAGGTCAAGATGGATGAAGCAACAGCACGTGGAGGATCCAAAGACCATCAGGAGACACTCCAGTACTCAGTTAAAGTCGTGGGCATCATGAAGAAGGAAAGGGAATTAAACCATTGGTTTAATCTCTGATTGTTTAAGGGATTGTAATGTTTTTAATTTGAACCAAAGGCAATTTCGTTTTGGGATTAACCAGGGTAAACCAAAACCAATTAGGATTAGGTTTTGTAAACCAATTTCAAATTGGATTAGGATTAGAATTAGAGTAAACCAATTTGGTTTAGGATTAGGAATTTCGTGTTTTCTTTTATATAATTGTATGCAGTCAGCTGAATAAGGAATCAATCAAGTTTAGCAATCAAAAACGTTTCTTTTCATCTCTGCTCTTGCTTTGGCGAGTTGAGACTTGCTGGTGAGTAACATCCAGCGTGGGTTCTCTGTTTTGGTGTGTCATATCCAGATCATAAGCCTTGGAGTATCAGGAGACGTACCATATCTCTTGTGTCCCACATCGATCCACAAGCCTTGAAGCAGATTGAGTCCTTGATTCTCTGTTTGCAAGGATTATCAAAGGATTTACCCACCTACAAGAGATCCAGGGAGTTACAGCCTATCCAGGGCCGTACCAAGTGGTATCAGAGCCTCTTGAAGGTTAGGGTAACAGATCTTAATCTGGTTTCATCAACTGCACACGATTTTTGTCTCTTTGGTAGCTGATCTACCACCAAATTCGTTTGGAAGAGGAGAAGAGTGACAGAGAAGAGAAACTACCACAACAACAAAATCAAAAAACCCTAGGAGCTTGGTTGACACCACACACGTCACCATGATAATACCTGAGGTCTTTGTTGGAGGAAGATGTCCCACAGCTTTTATATCATGGGCTGTAGGCATAGACAACTTTATCCTGCAGAATCAAATACCTTCACAGGAAAGCTTAGCCTTTGCTATTAGTCTACTGAGAGGTGAGGCTAAGGAATGGTGGAGGAAAGAGGAAGAAACACGCTGGTATGAAGAAGAACAACTGGAAACTTGGGATGCGCTCAAAATAGCCTTGAGTTTTAGGTACATACTGTTAGAATATTGAAAGAAAGAGAAGAAGAAGCAAGCTGGATTAAGGTTCAAACCGGGACAGCAAAGTAAAAAGATTTAAAGCTTCTTACAGTTCATCAAAAACCTAACCAGACTTGACTTGCAAGGCAAGGAATGAGTAGGGAAGACCTTGTGGACGTGGCTGAAGTTCCAGAAGTCAAAGCAATTCAGTGTGAATGGAATTGGAACAATCTGGTTTGAATTAAGCAAGAAGAAGTCACATGGGGTGAATAAGGAGTTGTGTAGACATGTCACCATCACCAAGGAAGGCTGTGCCTCTCTTCCTGTCTCTTTCTCCTCCTCTGGACATGCCAGTCTGTCCACAACAGACTGCTCTACACCAGTCTGTCCAGCCAGTTCTGAATCATCTTTCCCTACAATATTATTAGTTTAATTTCCTCTTATATTGTTAGTTTAATATGTTTGTAGTCTTGTTAGTTGCTTGTATCTTGGCTATAAAGCCCCCACATGTAACCCACGAAATCTCCAAGGAGAATTGAGCCTCCACCTTTATTATTCTCTCTGGTTTATACACTCTCATATTCTATCTAAGTCTCATACACTCTCATACTCAGAAACTCTCTTAAACTCTCCATAATCTTTCATTCTCTCATACAAGGCAATTCTGCCTCATACTATTGTCTCTCATCCATTCTCTTGTTTTCTCTCAACCAGACTCTCACACACTTTCATTCTCACCATATTCTCTCTATTCTCACATGGTATCAGAGCATCAAAACTCCTGAAAACCTATTCTCACTTCCGCAAAATCTCTGTCAAAATTTCTCTTTAAAAACTGCCTTGGATACATCTCTTTATCCACTGGTCCAAAGGTCTTCCAAGAAGGAAGAACCTCACCAGAACTCAAGATAAGGGAGTATACCAGTCTGTGAAACTCAAGGAAGCTCCAGAAAAGTCAAGAAAGCTTCTCCAAGATCAGTTTCTGATCAAGTTCTTGCAAAACCAGTAGCAACACTCTTTTGTCCACTGGTCCAAAACTCTCCAAGATGGAGACTGAAACTGAAATGGCGACCACAGAGACTTCAAGGGGACCAAAGAAGAAACCAAACCACCTCCTCTTGTCCAAAATGCTGAAGAAAACCCATGAAGAAAATAATTGTTGGAGCAAAGTCACTGAAGAAGCATCAAAGCTAGGCTGTTCAAACTATTGTCTGGCCAATAAAGCTGAAGCTTATTCTATGATCCCCAAGACCCACGAACAGCAAGAGGATAGGAGGGGTTTGAAGTGTGTCCCTGCCAAGAAGGAGGGAATCATGATAAACAGGTGTTGGACAGTCAATCCACACCTCAAACAACTTCTGTGTCACTAAGCCCCCATGGGGTGGAGGTTCAAGAAACCAGCTCAGGTTCTTGATAGCTGTGCCTCCTTAAAATAAAGAGCAAGAAGCCCATGTGTTCAGAGCCTACAGAAGATGTACATTCATGTCCATGGAGAGATTGCCCACTGCCCAACAACACTTTGGACACTGATTGTGTTCATTAACTCCCAAGATGGTAGAGAGGAAGATTGCGGCTGTGGAGAGGTTTCTCAAGAGGTCTTACCTGAAGCCAAGAGGGTGAAAAGGAGGTTTTCTCAAGAGAAAAGGCCATCACTAAGCCAGGAGAGCCAGTGGTCCCAAGGTATGGGCTGTCATTGGCTCTCAGCTTCAGGCTTGACCATATACTCTCATTCTAAGGTCAACCTTGAGAAGGGGTGTTAAATGAGAAGCCAATGCCAT
>CAJHQP010008657.1:0-25955 GCA_905132765.1 Moricandia arvensis | reverse complement strand
TTGTAGTTAGAAGTAGGAGTAGGAGGAAGCAGAGGCTGTGATGATGAAGAAGAAGGCAAGTCAGTAAGGTCGCGGGTTCGATATCCGTCACGAGCAAGAAGCATGAGACATAAAGCGATATATTCATCCTCCGTGAGACTACGGTCGAAGTCGGATCTTGACCGTTTAGATCGCTTGCCTTTGGTACCATGGAAGCCAACTGCAGAATCTTGAAACAGAGTTGGAACCGGAGAAGCTAATCTTGGCGATGTAAGAGCTTCAAGTGCCATTATTTTTGTTACTATTTTATTTTCTATCTGTTAAAGATGATTTGTAGAAGTGAATGAGTTTGAAGAAAGAAGAAATGTAAGTGTGAGTTTATATATAGCAGTAAAGTTACAAGAGAGGAAGTTGCGTGTGAAGAGATGAGAAAGTGTGTTTTTGAAGTCGATAATTTAGTTTAACTATGTTATGTGTTCGGACCAGGACATGAAATGAAAGTATCTAAAGTTTGGGGGGAAAAACGGCCGATTAGTACTCAACTAGGATCATATGCCTATCAGATACCCAAACTATTTGACTGTGCATATTTGTACCTGATCTAATAAAATTTGAAATCGGTACCCTGAACTAATAAAAACGGCTTTTACGGTACCTGCGAACGACAACATGTCAGGTAACCGGTAATATTTATTTGGGAAATGCTAAACGACGCCGTTTCAACTAGTGAAAAAAATATGCGCAGATGAAGGATCGAACCCGGGTCTCTCTTAAATAAAGAGCACATCATTAACCACTTGTGCTAGTATAAAAATCTCGTTATTGTTTGTAAAAACAACTATATTACCTTTTAAATTAGCGATTATCTTCCTCTTTTTTTCATCAACACCAACAAAGGTTAAATAACCAAAAAAATCTCAAATTTGAAATAAGAATTTATTTTTATAAATAAGCATAACTTAATTTGGTATATATATAATATTAACGATATGTTTTCTATTATTGTGTTAAATTTTAAATTTATCTTTTGAATTACTTATTATGTTAAAAGGTGTGTTATATATTCTTACATTTATTATTCAGTCAAGCAATATTAATTTTAATAGTATTAAATATTTTAATATTTAAAGAAAAAATAATTTTTTATTTCATATCTTTAATAATCTGATTATTTTATATTTTTCTAATAATATATATTTATGTAATTGTTTGTCATTTTAAAACTATAGTAATAAATTAAACTTATATCAAATGTTTGAAAAATATTATATCAAATAATTTTATTTAATATAAATATAACTTGTTGAAATTAATATTAGAAATGCTACTTATTAAAAATTAGTATTATAAATCTATTTGTAGAAATTAGTATTAAAAATCTAGTTATATGATTTTGTTTTTGTAAAGAAACAATAATTCTCCACTAGCATAAGCGGTTAATGCATGCATTGCATGTGTGCTGAACCCCAGTTCGATCCGCGGTAAGTGTTCTTTTTTTTCCTAACTCAAAACGACGTCGTTTTGGTTAGAATAGGATGATTCATCCACGAAACCGGTCCACCTCAGCATGTTACTGACACGCTGTCGGTCGCAGGTATGAATAAGGCCGTTTTTTATAAGTTCAGGTATCAATTTCAAATTTTTATAAGTTGAGATACAAATATGCACAGTAAAATAGTTTGGGTATTGTAAGGCAATATGACCCTAGTTGAGGTATTAATCGGCCGTTTTCCCAAAGTTTGGGCACGTTTGGTTTGACTTGTACACGTGTGTGGAAGTCGGCTAATAAGACTTGCTCTCACATTCTTTCTCTTCTGCCGCCTTGTTGTTGTGCATTCTTATCAGTTAAATAATATTCTAGTAGAGAGAGCTCACTTGCTGACCAAACAAGTGGATTGGTATAAAGCCAAATCAAGTCGGCTACTAAACCACTCACTACTATCGAATGTCTATCTACTTATGATGTCCGAGCTATCTAAAGATAGTCAGATTTATGATTTATTTATGAACTAAACATCACTGCATAATTTCTATTGATTTAAGCTTTTGCATATATAAAAAATACATGTCAATTGTTTATAGGTTTTTAAAATGTCAATTGAAAAGCAATGAAAACATGACTTTAGCATTTCCATGTATAATTCTATTTTCATTATAAATTAATTTTCATTTATTTGGAGTGAGAACAAAATAATGTACAAAATTATTATCTATTTATGGAATAATATATATTTAACACTATGAGAAAGTGAAAATAGAGTAGAAATAGAGAAAATTTGATTATATTCTATTTAAGTGTAAAAAATTGAAAAAGCTGGAAATAGTCTAAGTACAATACCCCCCCCCCCCATTGACTTTGTATTGAACGTTGTCCAAACAATTACTCAGAGAAATCTTTATATTGTTGGTTGATATCTATAATCTTCTTAACCATATGAGATATTGATTATTATAATATATTGCATTTGATTATTAAATTAATTTTATACTATTACATTGTGACTTTAATGTGTTTTATTATGCAATAAACAATTAAAAATTGTGACATTTTGATGACCAATAAATGAAAATAAATATTTTTATTTGAAATAAATAAATATAAAATAGAATAACAATAAAAATTCAATATTTCTTTAAAAGTTTTATTACTCGTAGAAAGAACAAATTTCTTCATTAATTATTTTTTAAAATGAAAATAACAAGAATTGAATAGGGTTTATATGTACAAATTGACACAAATTGAATATGATTGGTCAACGAATTTATCATTTTCCCCACTAAAAATGTGATCATCAATTGGAATTTTTTATGGAGGTCTAAAGATTAACTAAACACTTTTATATAGGGAAAATCGCATAAAAAAACCTTGAAAGTGGCACTCACTGACACTTTAAACCTTGAACTTTTCGACTATCACTTTAAACCTCTAGAGTGGCAATTGTATCACAATAAACCTTCAACTTGGCTAACTTGTACATCAAGCAAAAGTTGACCTGTCAAACAGGTAAAACCTGATGATGTGTCAGTTTTTTTTCGAAATAATTATTATTTAATTAATAAAATAAACAAAAATTAAATAAAAATCAGAAAATTAAATAAAAATCACATAACTAAAATTAAAAATCAGAAAAAATTAAATAAGTATTATAAATAAATTAAAAATCATAAAATTAAAAAAAATATATTTTAAAAATCAAAAAATAATAATTAAAATAGAGAAAATTAGAAAAATAGAAAATTAAACAAAAAAAATCACAAAATTAAAAATTAAAAAATTATAATATTCTCTTTTAAAATCACAAGATTTTTTTTTTAAATATATCATCTTTGACAATAACAATTCAAATATATCAGTGATGACGATGGTGGTTTCTCACATAATCATTATCAGTGACGTTTTTAATATATTCCTAACGATAGTTTCATCGTTGACCTATCTCTAACGATAGTTTCATCTTTGACATATATACTTTTTAAATGATGATTATGAAAACATTGTTTTTTAATGATGATGTCGAAAATTATCGTTAGAGATATGTCAAAAACGTCATTGTTAATGGTTATATGAGAAACCACCATCATCATCAGTGATATGTTTGAAATTGTTATTGTCAACTATTTTAAACAATAGATAGATCAACGATGATGATGTTTATCACTTTAAAAGTAGATATGTCAAAGATGAAACTATTGTTGAGATAGGTCAATGATGAAACTATCGTAGGAATATGTTAAAAAACGTCATTGATAATGATTATGTGAGAAACCACCATCGTCATCACTGATATATTTGAATTGTTATTGTCAAAGATGATATATTTAAAAAAATCTTGTGATTTTAAAAGAGAATTATTAATGATTTTTTATTTTTTAATTTTGTGATTTTTTTTTTAATTTTCTATTTTTCTAATTTTCTCTATTTTAATTATTATTTTTTTGATTTTTAAAATATATTTTTTAATTTTATGATTTTTTAATTTATTTTATAATACTTATTTAATTTTTCTGATTTTAGTTTAGTTATGGATTTTTATTTAATTTTCTGAGTTTGTATTAATTCTTTTGTTTATTTTATTAATTAATAATATATTTTCGAAAAAACTGACACATCTCATGTTACCTGTTTACAGGTCAATTTTGCTTGATGTTACAGTTTAGCCAAGTTGAAGTTTATTGTGATACAATTGCACTCTAGAGGTTAAAGCTGATAGTCGAAAAAGTTCAAGGTTAAAGTTCATGAGTGCCATTCCAAGGTTTCTTAGCGATTTCCCTTTTATATATGACTTTGTGGATGATGCTCCAAAAACACTGCATGTTACATAATGAATTAAATTATTATAAAACTTTACTGGTAGGGTCTTCTGAATAGAATGCGTATATATTAAATCTCAGATAAATCAGGCAAAGCCAAATATACAGATATTTTATAAATCAACGGTCCATGGACCAAGAGCCTAATATATAGATATTTTATAAATCAACGGCCCAACGCGACGTGGGAACTACCATCAAAGGAGAAGAAGAATGGCACTGACACTAACACTGACCACTTCCGTTCATCTTCTCAGTTCCACCTCCGTCGCGCGTCCCCGCATCTCCGCCGCTAAGTTTCGTCATCGCTCGCGGTTTCGACGGCCTTCATCGTCAATCTCTAACTTCCAGCTCAGACTTCCTTCGACAACTTATCGCAGCGAGTCGATTCGCTGCCTCTGCTCTTCGTCATCCGCTGCATCTCCTATGCCACTCGATGTATCCGCTCCGAGTTCCCAGGTATTATGTCTGGATCGTTAAGATCTTGTGGGAATCGACCTATCACGTTGCTGATATTGCTTGTTTTGTTGTATTGTGATCAGTTTCTTGATAGTTTGCTCTATTCAAGAGCGTATTGGGTTACGGAAGGCGTAATCGCTTGGAATGTGGATGTTGGTGAAGGGTCGTTTTACTTGTATGCTAGCAGAGTTGCTGGTTTATCATTCAGCGAAGATGGAATCGATGGTGCTTTGATCTTTATCTCTAAATTTGTTACCAGTCTACCACAGTCTCTGTTAAGGCTATTTTTTTTTTTATATTTTAATCAAGTTCATTGGTTTTTAGGTTTTGATTTAAGAGTCCAGCTTGAAGCTGAACCCGGACCACTTCAAAACAATGTCAGTTCTACATTCTCTGCTTTGTTGAAAAAAAGAAAAAACAAGTTCAAAGTGGATGTATTGATTTCAGGTGATTGAGAAGTTTCCACATATTAGGAATTACAAACCTTTCAAAGTTCCTTCGGGTTTGGATATCAGGGATCTTGTCAAAAGCCAGCTAGCTATTGTTTGCTTTGATGGTAAGAGTTGTTTCTCTTGCTTGCTTAGGATAACTCATGGGTATCACTAAGAAACTGTGGAGATTCAATTATCTAATGGTTGTTTACTTTTCTGCAGCGGAAGGACGGCTGGTACACGGAACTGGGTTGCAATTGCCTGGCGTCCTAGATGAACTGTTCTCATATGACGGTCTTTTAGGTGCAAATTTCACACCAAGAGGTGTCTCTCTTCACCTCTGGGCTCCCCCTGCTCAAGTATGTGTTCATGTTGGAAAAAGTTATTTTTATTACTACTACTGTCCTGATTTGTGTCCTCATTTGTGCATTTAAGTAGGAGGTTTCTGTGTGCATCTACAAAAACCCACTTGACAAGAGTCCGATGGAAATCTGCCCATGCGAAGAGGTTAATGGTGTGTGGAGCACTAACGGACCTAGTAGTTGGGAAGGATGCTATTATGCGTATAAAGTATCAGTCTATCATCCAAGCACCTTGAAAGTGGAAACTTGCTATGCAAATGATCCTTATGCACGAGGGTATGGTATTCTCCATTTAGCTTGGACTTGATGGCATATCCTTCATACAATTTTTTTTGTTAGTATGAGTCATGTGTGATTTGTATGTTCTCAAGCAGGCTTTCAGCTGATGGGAGCAAAACTTATCTGGTCAATCTTGATTCTGATGATCTAAAACCTGAAGGATGGAAGGAATTGGCAGATAAGAAGCCATGCCTAAGATCCTACTCAGATATAAGTATTTATGAGCTGCATGTGAGGGATTTCAGGTAATTAAACCCTATTTTGCAGATTCATGCCTATATGAGAATTGTGCTTGTGACTATTAAATTTTACCATGGGCAAAACTTAGCAAGTAATTTTGGCTGCAGTATAGGTATACGTACTCTCTCTTACGCATTATCTTTTCATTGCTCTCCCTTTTTTATCCTTAACCAAGAAACAATAATAACTTGAATAGACAAACGAGAAGATATTTTTGTGCCTTACGATTGATAACTCATAGATTTGAAGTACATTATTGAAATTGTGAAGTCATCTTACTCCCCAATGCAGGTTTCCCGTTTCTTCTTGGTTGTCTAATTTTTACATGTTATTTCAGTGTCAGTGATGAGACTGTTGAACCTGAAAATCGTGGTGGATATCTGGCTTTTACTTTAAAGGTAAAGTGCATATCTTTATCATCTTAGTTGATATATCCTGTGTAAACTCACATGGGTTACTGGTGATCTTAAATTTACTTATACACTTTTGACACATTCGCTGCTCTGCAAATATTCTCCGTATCATCGTGATTTGTATCATATCTCATTATTCTATTGGCAGGATACTGCAGGTGTGAACCATCTTAAAAAACTAGCGGATGCAGGTCTTACCCATCTACATCTTCTTCCCACATATCAATTTGGTGATGTTGATGATGAGAAGGAGAACTGGAAGCATATAGGTAGGATATCTTTGATCTCTTAAGCGCGTCCTAATAGATTGCTCCCGATTCAGGCTTGAGATGAGAGTTTTTTATTTTCTTTAAATTAAGGAGGCCTTATTCATTGCGGTAAAGTTAGAGCTCAAAAGAAACATAAGCCAAGCTAATAAGTCATCTATCCTATTTCGATTTTTGTTTGCAGACACCAGTCTGCTGGAAGGATTACCACCTGATTCAGCTGAGCCACAAGCTCGTATTACAGAAATCCAAAATGATGATGGCTTTAACTGGGGGTAGTTTGTTATATGCAAGTTACTCCATTCATTATGAAGCAATCACCTTCTTCACAAGCTTCCTGTTTTGTGAAGGTATAATCCTGTGCTCTGGGGAGTCCCAAAAGGAAGTTACGCTAGTGATCCGACTGGTCCATGCCGTATCATTGAATTTAGAAAAATGGTCCAGGTTTGCATTTTTCCACTGCTGCGGGGATTTGCAACACTACTAAGCTCATTGAAAGCTAAATTTTGTAGTGAATCATACAAGGTGTCAATGATTTCATGATTTCTTTTGGCAGGCTCTTAATCATATCGGTCTTAATGTCGTCTTAGACGTTGTTTACAACCACTTGCATGCAAATGGGCCACACGACAAAGACTCTGTTCTTGATAAGGTGAGGACTGATATATTTTTGATTTCAGTCTGTTAACTGTCTCTGTGAGTTCTCTATCGTCCATGACAAAATGTATTTGCTTAGATAGTTCCAGGTTACTATTTGAGAAGGAACAATGATGGTTTTATTGAAAACAGTACATGCGTAAACAACACTGCTAGCGAGCATTATATGGTCGATCGTCTGATACGGGATGATCTATTAAACTGGGTTGTTAATTATAAGGTACATACTTGTCAGCTGTACGGAATACTTCTCCGTCTTGCTACTTTCTTCTCTTTCCCACTGAAAAATACCTATTATCATTCTTCATGTATCTTTTCCGCACTGTTACGCTAAGTTCTCTTGTCCTCGTATATTCCGGCTGGCTGATCATGTGCTTATTCTGCTAGGTTGATGGTTTCCGTTTTGATCTCATGGGTCATATAATGAAAGATACAATGGTAAGCCTATTTCCTACTCTAAGGGTTATCTGTCGTTTTAAGTAATGGTTTCATTAGGTTCTTTTGTGATATTACAAAACGTTTTAATGTGAGTTGTAATGTCCATGTTCCTAAGGTAAAAGCAAAATCTGCAATTGGTAACTTGAGAAAGGAAACAGATGGAGTTGATGGTTCAAGAATTTATATGTAAGCCTTGGCTCATTACCGGCTTACATGCACATCTTTTCCTAAATTAGTTGCATATTTCGTTTTATATCTTATAATTTCTTTTTTTGGGCCATATCATTTTTCTGCTATTCTTTATCAGATATGGCGAAGGATGGAACTTTGGTGAAGTTGCTAACAATGGACGTGGAGTTAATGCTTCACAGTTCAATTTAACCGGGACTGGAATTGGAAGGTGTGAAGTTAATTGCCTCAATACGTTTGAAATAAAGATTTTTTCAACCCTTTTCCTCTATGTTTTAGTTACTGCATTTCCTGAAGCTCGATGTCTTATTTTTTTCTTCAATGATTGTTCAGCATCTTCCTGATTCCCTTTGTTTACCTTGATTTTATATCCTTTTCAGTTTTAATGACCGTATACGAGATGCAACTCTTGGTGGGTCGCCATTTGGTCATCCTCTTCAACAAGGATTCATTACAGGTTTATTGTTACAGGTATTTTGGATTTTATTTATGCAGTTAGCCATCAAGATATAGTATCACTGTGTTGTTTTAGTTCCAACCAAAGTCTAAATTGAATAATATGGTACTAGACAACAACATCACATACACATATTTCCATACCATGCTCTAAGTCTTTTTGAAAAAACATCACATCACTTGTTATATTGCCCATGTAAGTGTTAGAATCTGGGGGTTGAACCTTCGAAATTCCCATGCCATCATAAACCGTGTATGCCTTATTTGTTAGTGGGTAACTTATTATTTGGAGTAGAGAAGTATGCTTTAATATGTAGCACTTCTTCTCGTCTCGTCTTTACCTTTCCTTTTTGGAACAGCCTAACGGTCATGAGCATGGTTCAGAAGCTACCCAGCAGCTGATGCTTTCTACTTCCAAAGATCACATCCAGGTAATAGATTGTCGTTAGATATCATATTCAATACGTTCATTATGTTTCAGCGGTCAAAGCTTAAGGATATGCAAACCCAAAATTTTGCTGTCTAATTTGCCAAATATTGTTATCTTACAAGCTGAAATGTGACAGTGGTAGGGATATATTGTAAAACCAAGAAAGTCTTTTGATAATATATGCCTTTTACTTTCATCATGGATTAGATTGGGATGGCTGCAAATTTGAAGGATTATGTGCTAACCAATCACGAAGGAAAGGAGGTATGTAGATAGGCCCACTTTATTATTTAACTATTCACAAAGACTTTGTATCCCGTTTATGATATAATGCTGTCGTTTTGTAGGTGAAGGGATCAGAGATTTTAATGCATGATGCCACACCAGTTGCATATGCTTCACAGCCTACAGACACTGTATGAAACGTTATTAATCTACCACATGCACCTTTTGAGTGAATCGAGCAGTAATAATGTGTGACGCTCATATCAGCATTTCCCTATGATTTCAGATTAACTACGTCTCTGCTCATGACAATGAAACCCTCTTTGACATTATCAGCTTGAAGGTAATAATTAAATACGTTTCTAAATTTTAGGAAGATGACCACGTTCTAAATCTCCAGCTCAATGTTTTCTTTTGCTTGATTAAAATTCAATTCTGAAGTGCTTCTTAATTCACTCTGTATGTTGTATCTTCTGAGGCAAAGGATGTTTATGCATTGACACTACTCCTACTTTAGGGTCTCCATAGACTTATTTCTGCTTTGGCCAACGTTTTGATGCAGACACCGTTGGAAATATCAGTTGATGAAAGGTGTCGAATAAATCATTTGGCATCAAGTATGATTGCCCTCTCGCAGGTTCTCTACTATCTCTCAACTTGGGTCATAACTAAATCATTTGGTAGACTAAGGGACTGCAGACTAGGGCTAGTAGGGAATCTATTACCTCGAAAAGGTTCTTGTTTGGCTCATTATCTTAAACTTCAAATTTGAATATGGTATATTCTGCATGTGAAGGGTATACCATTCTTCCATGCTGGGGACGAGATTTTACGCTCGAAGTCACTTGATCGTGATTCTTACAACTCCGGTGACTGGTTCAATAGGTTAGACTTCAGCTACAACTCCAACAACTGGGGTGTTGGGCTTCCTCCAAAAGGGAAAAACGAACACAGTTGGCCACTGTAAGTACCTACTCAATTGCATTCAATGTATGGAATGCATGTGTCTGAAACCAGTCAAGCTCCTGCTATATATGTCTCCAGGATTAAACCGAGGTTGCAAGATCCATCCTTCAAGCCTCAGAGAAGTCACATAGTTGCCACGTTCAACAGTTTCTTAGATTTGTTACTCATCAGATACTCATCACCTCTCTTCCGTTTAGATACAGCAAAGGCTATCCAGGTCAGGATGACTACTGTTTTATTATTCTCTTCACTATATTCTCTGCTCTCCTATGAAAATATTCCTCTGGAATAACAAAGACCAAAAGTACTACGAGAAACTCATGCAAGTTCTAAGTAGATTAGGAGTGATTGTGTTGATCAAAGTAATAATCACCAAGATGTCGCAAATGAAGTAAGTGATCTCAAAAAACTTGTGGACTGATTCTTTGTTTATCAGGAACGAGTGCGATTTCATAACACAGGCCCCTCGTCCGTACCTGGGGCCATCGTCATGAGCATTGAAGATGGTCACAAAGGCATCGCAAGTGTATCTCAGATCGATCCAGTGTAAGTATAAAAAACCAACAACATGATCCATGCATTTTTCAAAGCTTCGTGTATATATATTATTTTGTAATGGCACTGTTACTCCTACAACAGCTACTCATTCGTCGTGGTTATCTTCAATGCTCGCCCGTCTGAGTTCTCATTTCTCAGCCCCGCTCTAAAAGACAGGAATCTCGAATTACATCCGGTACAGGTAAATTGCACAGTAAATAAACGTATGACAATATCATAAGCGTTCGCCTTTTGGTTAATTCAATTGGATATTAGAAAAGTTTAAAGTTTTCTAAATGATGATGATTCAATTTTACAGGTGAAGTCGGGAGATGAATTAGTAAAGAAATCAGTGTATGACGCGTTTTCCGGCGGCTTCCTTGTACCGGCAAGAACAACTACAGTGTTTGTTGAATTGCGAAATGGTTGAACCTATCTTTTTTTAGCAACACATTGCTCTGTACCATAATATTCTCTTGGTAACATGACTAGTTCTTTTAATACAATGCCTTGAGCTTTTTATCACGGCCATAAACAAACCGAAGAGTTTTTAAACAAGAAAGATACCTCATGGCGTTACAAACCTGGACTAAGACTAGATATAGAGGGATATTTAGAACTACTTAGGGCATCTCCATTAGTGAACCCTTCATGGGGTTCACATTTTTATTTTTTTATTATTAAATTTTTTCTTTTTTTCTTTAAAAAAAAAAAAAAAAAAGACGGACCTATCGCGGGCCGCCACGTGTCGTGGGGCCCGCGCTACAGTGTTGATACAGGTTCATGGTGGGGAGCTTTTGGGATGCAGGTTCATGTTGGAAAGTGTGTGAACCCCCCATTGAACCCCTTTAAAACTCCTAATGGAGATGGCCTTACAAGTCAATTTAAGTCTTTTTATTACCATCCGGAGTTTTGTTTCCGGTTCCTCACGAGCCACTTGATGACGACGCTCCTGCGTTTGGTTTGCCTCCCAATGCATTATCAGCTTCCCCGCTCGTTTTAACATCATCATCGCCTGTGTTGGTTTCCCAGCCTCCACCAGCACTCGTTTCTCCCAACTGTTCAGAAACGCCATCACCTTCTTTGAACCAGCTAGGTCCCTCACCACCACCATCCTGTTGACCACGGGTTGAACCACCGTCTTGCTTGACACAGCTAGATCCTCCACCAGAATCATTTTTCTTCCCACCACTAGCATCGCCCGGCATACCCCACCAGCTAGAGCCTACGCTAGATCCAAGAACAGTTTTCTCTTTAGCCCAGTTTGAACCACCACCACCAGCACTATCATTCCTTTGCCTCTTTCTTGTATAAAATCTCAATGGCTTAGGATTCCTAGAGTCCTTTGGTGAGGTTAGATACTTTTGAATCACAGCTTCCTTGGGGATCACATGTGCTCCCCATAAGAGTTTAACATTCTGGCCATTGATAAGAACCCATGAAGAGTGCTCTTTCATGGCTTTCTCTGCTGCTTCTCGCGTTGTATATGTGAGAAACACACTGTCGATACCTCTCATGGCAAAATAGACGAGAGATTCGATTTCTCCATAACGGCTGAAAATGTCTCGTATGTGTTGCTCGTGCACACTTGAGTTGAGGCGGTGGAGGTAGAGTGTTTTAAGGGTTTAATCAATGGGTGGATCCACTTTTGGATTGTCCAAACTGTGAACAAGCAGACATTCAGGTTAAAACATGCATCATAACAGTGTTTGAGAAATGCAACAAAGAGAGAGGTTACCCAGTTCTACAATCAGAAGCTATGGGAATCTTATGTGCAAATAGACATTTGGCACCAGTTCTACACGGACGTCCAGATTTGAAGAAACCGCAAACTAATGGATATTCATCAAACCGTCCATGTTGGCTCTACGAACATAGGTAGAAACAAACATGCAGTTATCAGAATTATTGAATTCCATAACACTAAACCTTAATGAGTATAAACCGTTACAATGTTAAAAACGAATTCGGATCCAAACATAAAAGTTCCTGACGGATTTTCAAACCCTAAAAGTAGAAGATTAGCACAGAAAACATCAACAACGAGAAGAGGTCGAAAACTCGAGGTACATTTAATCTTAATTTTATGCATGACAAAATATTAAAAAAGTTAAATGGGTCCCACGAAAAAGTTCATTACCTTTGCCTTTGGGCGACGATCTTTCGGCTTTCTCTCATCCATTCTCTTCTCCTCCCAAGGCCAATGGCGTAGAAACGCGACGGCTTCCTTCTCTTCGGATGAACAACGCGCGAGGGTGCTATTTGTTTGATATTACGGGTCTGTTTGTTGATCCGTTGGACTATTGTAGTGGGCTAGTATGGCCTAAAAACTACAAGTACATTTATTGTACAAGAATTACCAAAAGTCCTGCAGCAAAATTTGCTCTTGTTTTAGAACATAAATTGATATTAAAAAAATGTAATTGTCAGATTGAATGTAAGAACATCTTGCCTATGCACACTTTCTTTTACCATGTTAGCTACATCAAGAACAAAATTATAGTTGACGATACTGAAAAGAAGAAAAATGCTTACAACAACAAGAAAAACTAACAGTATTATTATTATTATACGATTTAACTAAGAGTACATAACCAACAAGCTATATCACAACACAAACCATTAATGACTAATAAAACACAAGTAACCAAATAAAATTCCAACAAACCATAAAACATAAATCACAAACCACAATTAAATATATTTTTTTCTCTAAATCATAAGGGTACATACGCGACAAGAAGGATGAACATGTTTTTTCAAGCCCAATTAAAAATGCATTCCCTATGAAATACATGTTGACAGTACTGTAACCCAAGAATAACATTCATCAGAGCGTGAGTGATATTGTGTAAGCAAATACAACACTCTTGGAAAACAAGCACTACAGGTGGATTTTGGCGTCAATCTTCATTGTGCCACCTATTAGCCTCTCTCGTAAGGAGTATTGTGCCAAAAGCTTCATTGACTTCAACAATGAAAGGGATAAAACTGTTGAAGTGAGTATCGTCAACATAATCGGAGAGCACAATTGTAGTATCATTCTAATTCCAACTTAAAGCATCAAACTAACCGGGTATGATTCTTCTGTTTGCCGTGGGTGGTTATTCAGCAATGCAATGACGTAGAGAATCTCGGTTTGTCATAACAAGTACATGTAAATGGACAAATAAAGATACACTCAATCATCTGTTTTCGGACATATTTGCATGTGGCAACGATAATCAGTTTTGATAAATAATCAGACAAAAGCTTTTCTTCGTAAAGAATCATCACTCAGAGATTTCATTTTATATGTATATTCATTTATTTATCTCCTAGAAATTTTTGAGAATAGTGATTCGTCTCCATTGATTCTTTTTCCTCTCCTCGCCGCTTTTCATGCAAGGCTGTCTCAAATTATTTATAGAACTTGTTTAAAAAATATTAATGATATATTTAAAAGGTTAATAATTATGTTTGATGTTTCTTTTTAAATTATAAGCTTTAATCTAGTAATATATCTTTTTTTTTAAAAGGTTGATATAATTTATCTATATTTAAAAAAAATCTCTTATTTTTTCTTAGTTTTTTTCTTATTTTTATATTTGGGACCGTGTTCGACCGCTTCACTTATACATGCTATTAGACGGCCCTGTTCTCATGCATTTACCATTGAAAAAGTTTTTTTTTTTGAGTTCCACAAATACATTTCCAGAACAATTTTTAATTATATTATAAATTATTTAACCTTATAGGTATTACTAGAATTATCCATGGATTATGCCTAAAGTTTAGCACATATGATTGGGCAGTGTTTTCATTACGTAGTTAATATAATCTGTGCACAAAATAACCTTCTCTCTCCTCCTATCTCCTCCTATCTCTTCCTATCTCTTTCTACCCTCTCTCTTGAAATCTAATTATGTTTTCTGAACTATTATTCATGATCTCCGTCACAATTCTACTTTACAACCTACGTCGTATTGCATTAATTGTATTTGAATTCTCTATCTAGGACTAGAGGTGTTTATGATCTTTCATAAGTTCACGAAATTCAGGACAATCCTTATACCTATGGGTAAGAATGTTGGAGTGGTGTATTTTCACAACAACTCACGTGTTTCACGTTTCAGATAAGTCCCATTCATCTTTACTAATGAAGTGAACTAGTTGTCTTCTCCTATCCAACTAAAACATTATAATTATAATATCTCAAACGTGACAACAAAACAAAATAGAAAGAAGCAAAACTAAAAAGGCAATCAAAAGCTATACCTTCTAAATTATTGATTATACTGCATCAATCATTCTCAGAAATCTCTTTAGAGATTTTAGATAGGATTTTGGGTGGTAACAACTTGGTGTGTTTCACATTGAAGACAACGTCGGACTTCTATATATAAAGTAAGTGACTAAGGGGTCCTCCCTACAAAAAAACATATCATATTGTTATAGTTCTCATTTTAAAATATCTTCTTGAAACAATTCGCGAAATGAATTCAAGATTCTTCCGTTCGATTTCTTAATCGAGGTTCTTCTCATATATTCATCTTCACATCACATGATTGTATATGCTAATTATACATAGATGTATGCATTTAACTATGCATGCGATGCAGGTGTAATGGTAAGGGTGAAAATAAAATGAATAACGGCGATGAAGGGAGTAGTACATATCCTTTTGTGAGTATTTTAAGTATGAGTGGAGGAGATGGACACAATAGCTACTCCACCAACTCTCTTCTTCAGGTTCTTTCCTCCTTTATAATTTCTTTTTTGTGGCACAAGCGTACATAAGTATAATTTTTATATATTCTATATTAAAACATTTTTTTAATAAATATTTATATCTATATTTATAAAAAATCCCTTAAAAAGGACACTGGAATAGTGAGGTTTCCGGCTAACCGGAGCCAAACTATACTAAAACTATTTAGACTTCAACATATTTCCTCCGTTTCAAATTGATATATATTTTAGAATTTTCACACTAATTAAAAAAACATAAAAAATTATAGTTTTTAATGTATTGTTTTCAATAGTTAACTATTTTCCATAATTTTAATCAATAAAATTAATTTTTTTTTTTGCAATTTATCATTAACTAATATATGGAAAATGTTAAAAATGTATTTTTGAAACAATTTTTCTCTAAAACATAGATATTTTCGAAACGAGGGAATTTGCTAAGTAATTTGTATCTTTCTTTGTTTTCTGCAGAGAAGAGTTTTATCAATGACCAAGCCCGTTTTGGTCAAAAACACAAAAGAGATGATAATAAACTTGGACTTTCCTAAATGCATTAAACTAGCCGACTTGGGATGTTCTTCGGGACAAAACACATTCTTAGTCATGTCTGAGATCGTTAACACAATCAATGTGTTATGTCAAGAACAGAACCAAAACCCGCCAGAGATAGAGTGTTGTCTGAACGATCTCTCTGGTAATGATTTCAACACGACGTTCAAGTTCATAACCTTCTTCAACGATAAGCTAACAAGCAAAATACCATGCTTTGTCTCTGGAGTTCCCGGTTCCTTTTACTCAAGGCTCTTTCCTCGCAAGAGTCTCCATTTCATTCATTCGAATTACAGTCTTCATTACCTCTCCAAGGTATCATAAGTACTTTATTACCACTTGAATAAAAATAATGTCTTCAAGTACAAAGATTATGATAATGAAATTTGACTTGTAAGGTTCCGGACGGACTAGAGAAGAACAATATGAGTGTGTACCTAACCAGTTCAAGTCTTCCAAGTGAACACAAGGCTTACTTGAATCAATTCCAAAAAGATTTTACGACATTTCTAAAAATGCGTTCTGAAGAGATGATATCTAGTGGACGCATGGTTCTCACATTAATTGGCAGAAAGACTCTCGATGATCCATTGTATAGGGATTGTTGTCACTGGTTGACATTGTTATCCGATTCTCTTTGTGACCTAGTGTTTGAGGTAAGAAAATCATTAGATATTCACATTTGTCGAGAAATACTTTCGAATAACTCTTAAAAAAAGTTATTACAAAAAATAGTTTTTTTTTTTTAAAATGATGAATTTTTTTTATTAAATAATTTAAATATACATTTATATTTTAAGGTAAACTAAGGCTTAGATTTAAAGTTATAGAGCGTGATTTTAGGGTAAATTTAAAATTTAAAAAAATAAATATTAAAATTTTAAAATAAAATAAAAAGTTAGTTCGATTATTTCTTCTTAAGATATTTTGTTGATAAAAACTTAAAAATATCTATTTGAAAGAATTGTCAATATTTTAATCTACAAGAATTGAGCTAATCATGATCTTTGTATAGGGTCTTGTGAGTGCATCAAAGGTGAGTTCGTTCAAAGTGCCGTTTTATGATCCGAACGATGAAGAAGTGAAAGATGTTATTAGAAATGAGGGTTCATTCAAAATAAACGACTTGGAGACACATGGATTTGATCTAGGTCATAGTAACGAAGATTATGGGTTGCAATCAAATAGAGCTAAAGCAGGGGAAAGAGAAGCTAATTGCATAAGAGCAGTGACTGAAACCATGCTTGTAGCTCACTTTGGAGAGGCCATTAATATCGATACATTGTTTGAAAAATATGCACATCATGTGTCGCAACATGCTAGGTGCAAGAACAAAACGTCTGTCAGTCTGGTTGTTTCACTGATTCGAAAATAAATTTTAATAATTTTATAATCCGTGTTTCAAAAAAACAATAATTTATAATCCGTGTGACGACGACGTGCCAGGATTTTATCCACATAAAACACCACAAAAAGATAAAAATACAAAACAAACTTTTTTGAAATATAAACACTTAATCAAGACCTACATACTGCATTTCCTATTATAAAATTAAAAAGATAAAACAAATCCATATCTTAAAAAAAAGTGACTTGATTTCATTCATTCTTTCTTTCTTTTCTTATTTAAAATTTTCAAATATCATTCGATTTCATTCATTCTTTGATTAAAATGTTCAAATAAAACATAAAATAAACACTAGGATTTAGCAGTTATTTGAATATTGATAAATTACGTGACTGAAAATAGTTCTTACAGATGGTCCATTTGTGACATGTAACATGTGGCAATCTAAAAAGAAAATCTTTTTTTCTTTGGAACACAATTAAAAAGAAAATCAACAACCTTTTTTGGTTGACAAAGATTTTCATTTAATAACACTATACGTTGTGTACAAATAGATATTTATCAGTTTCCACCTCTATAAATAAAGTGTGAGAGGACGTAGCCTTCTTATACAACATAACGTATAATAGCTATTGTCTTTGATTTCATTTCTTGAGCTAGCTTAAAGTGATAGTGGGAGCAATGGATTCAGGATTCATTAACACCAATCCTTATTCGAGGTTTATCTCTTCAATTCATCTTGTATCTTTCCTAGTCCAACAGTCGAGTAGGTATTGTAAAGTTCTTGGCAAAACTATTCAATTGATCTTGCAAATAACCATGAAAGGATTGTGTTTTTTCTTCCTATTCAAACGTTATTTTAAAAATCGGCTTCATGTGACATTCAGTAGTGTAAGATCAATCATATGTCAGTGTGAAGTTTCTCAATAATTTATCAAATTTGGGTTGTGTTTTGATAATAATGGTATTTCAGATCAAATTTCTAATAATATTTGATGTAGACGTTATAATACAAGAAAACATGTTTTAGCAATGTTGTGATAATATTTTTTTTTTGATAAATCCAACGGATTTATGCAACAAAAAATTCATTTGGAGATTTTTTTTTTGGTTAAAAAAAAACTAATCGAATTTGTTAGTAAATTTTGTTCGATAACAGAGAAACTGATATTTCCACGTTAACATTAGTACATCGTTCGTCTCTTTTTTTTTGTTGCTAAATTTGTTCGTCTCTTTTTTTTTTGTTGCTAAATTTGTTCGTCTCTTTTTTTTTTTGCTAAATTTGTTCGTCTCTTTTTTTTTTTTGCTAAATTTGTTCGTCTCTTTTCGCGTGCCACTTATCTAAATGTAGATCACATATTCGTTTGATCTCATATGAGAGTTCGAACCCACAACTAGGCCAGGGCATGGGGGGTACTGATCACCTGATCACTGGACCAATCAAGTAGTGTCACAGTCATAGCACCCTTGCATTAACATTATTTTTTGTATGTAGAAGCTTTCTACAATGCTTTAGTCCAGTTAACTCTATGAAGAAACGATTAAAGAGTTCGCATCCAATGTCATTTGTAGATACGGATAGGAAATCTCATTTAAAAACGTTGGTGATATCACGTATAAAAAATACGAGATGTTTCATCAAAAAATATTTTGTTTCTTGATAATGATATATCATAAAGTTTATATCCTTTTATAAAATATATTGCAGCTCTTTTTTTATAAAAAAACCACTAAAGTGTAATAATTACTATCTCTTAAGTCTTGATTCATCTTCAATGCGTGTGTATATTGTACATGCAGCTGTGATTGTAAGAGTGATGATAAGAAGTATAGTGACGTTAAAGAGAGAAGCAGCAAGTACCCTTTTGTGAGTGCTCTAAGTATGAGTGGAGGAGATGGAGACAACAGTTACTCCACCAATTCTCTTCTTCAGGTTCTTTCATCTTTTATATCTGTATATTTATATGGATATATTTGTTCTTTTAAGAAATACATATATATATATATATACATACTGATACTTCAAATATTAAACGTTAATGGTGTCAAATATTATTTACTTTTTTGCGTTTGCATGTAAGATACTACTAGTTTCTACCTTTTCTAAAGTACCATATTTATTGGGGGGTTTTAGGATGGGATTTTTAGTTTCGATTAAGATATGTTTATTAATCTTTAATTAAAAAAATTTTAAAACCGTCTCTTAATTAAAGGATCTAAGAGATAATTTTTAATTAAAAATATAAAAAAGTCAAATTGTAAATTAAAAACTCTAAATAAGAGATCTCAAATAAATATGTTTTAACTATGTAAATGTAAAGATGAATAACCAAATATTTCACTAATTATATTTGTATTAATTAATAAAAAAATTAAAGTAATACTGGAATAATCATTTATAAGAGAGAAAAATTAACAATGCGTAACTACTCTAAAGTGTGTGTGAACACATAAATAGAACACCCAAATTTTTAGTGATTAAATTATTTGCTTTTACTGTTTTCAGAAAAGAGTTCTATCAAGGACCAAAACAGTCTTGATTGAAAACACCAAAGAAATGATGACAAACTTGGACTTCCCTACATGCATTAAAGTAGCTGATTTGGGCTGTTCTTCGGGGCAAAACACATTTTTGGCCATGTCTCATATCGTCAACACAATCAATGCATTATGTAAAGAGTGGAACCAAAGCCCACCGGAGATAGATTGTTGCCTAAACGATCTTCCTAGTAACGACTTCAACACAACTTTCAAGTTCATAACTTCCTTCAAGAAGAAGCTCACAAGAGAAGCATCATGCTTCGTCTCTGGAGTCCCTGGCTCCTTTTACTCGAGACTCTTCCCTCGCGAGAGTCTCCATTTCATATATTCAATTTACAGTATTCATTTTCTCTCCAAGGTCCGTAGTTTTAACTTTACACTTATACACGTTTGTAAATACGTATAAGCTTCTAACAATGAAACTTTGGACTTGTAAGATTCCGGACGGACTGGAGAAGAACAAGATGAGTGTGTACATAACAAGTTCAAGTCCTCTAAGTGAATACAAGGCTTACTTGAATCAATTCCAAAAAGATTTTACGACATTTTTAAAAATGCGGTCTGAAGAGATGGTAACCAATGGACGCATGGTTCTCACATTAATCGGTAGAAAAACTCTTGATGATCCATTGTATAGAGATTGCTGTCATTTTTGGACACTCTTATCCCAGTCTCTCCACGACCTAGTTCTCGAGGTATTAAAGTATTCATTTCGTTTCGATTTAATTGTCGTTGTAGAAGAAAATTCTTCGTTTCGATTTAATTATCGTTGTAGAGGAAAATTTTCGTTTCAAAATAATGATTTTTATGATTTCAGTACAAAATTTATTAAATTTATAAGTTATTCTACTATTCTATTGATTGAAATGTGGTTAGGTTTATAGGTAATGATGTTTTTATTGCGTTTTGCTCTGAGGGGGATAGCCACGGAGATTAGGGTTTCCGATTACCGCATCAACAAGTCACCGTCTCGGCGCCGCCGCTATGCCTCCGGAGGGGGGTTTAGCAGTCGCTTCTGGTCTGGAAGGGGGGGATACTCCATCTTCTCCTTCTAGCACGTCAATCCCATCTGTTCCGCAAGCTCGATCATGGTTGAAAGTTGCTCAACATCAACAAAAATCTCTAAAAAAGTATGATGTCGAAATCACAATGAAAGATGGTGTAGGTTCGGTTGTGATTCCGGATGAAGTCTTTGAGGATCCATCGCCTCTGTGGGAAGATTTCCTCATTGGAAAATTTTTAGACAAGGCGCCTCATATTGGTAAAGTACATGCCATTGTCAACAAAATTTGGACCTTGGGAGATAAGTCTCAGATGATTGAAGTCTATGAGATGAACTCTACAACAATGAAATTCAGAATCATGGACCAAACTATGAGGAGTAGGGTTCTTCGGAGAGGCATGTGGAACCTTGCTGGGATTCCAGTCGTAATGACACAATGGAAACCTTTTATTGAAGAAGAAAAAACAGAGGAATCCATACCGTTATGGGTTCACTTACGAAACGTCCCTTTGAACATGTTCTCTTGGAAAGGTCTTAGCTTTCTGACTAGCCCGGTGGGAGTGCCTGTGAGACTGCATCCGGATACAGCACAATGCAAAGACCTAGAGGTTGCAAAAGTCTTTGTGAAAGTGGATTTGACGAAAGAGCTGCCTAGTTCAATGAATTTCAGCTTTCAAGGAAAAAATACACTTATTGAGTTCACATACTCTCGTTTACCTGCTAAATGCACAGCGTGTGGGAAGTGGGGACACTTGGCTTTGGCTTGTACAAGGAAACCGTCTACTCCTATCTCAGTACAACCGAGGGGGGAGATTCAAAATAGTATTGGTGAAGAAGGAACATTGGAAATGCATAAGCAGCTGAGAGAGAAATCTCCTGAGACTGCGAACAATGTAGAAGAAAATGAGACAACTGAGACAACGGAGGGATCAGAAACGTTGGCGAGTACTAATGTCACAGAGAAAGAGAAGGAGTTACCTCTCCGAGAGAAGGAATGGTCCACTCCATCAAGAGTAGTACGATCGCCTGAAAAGAAGTCAGAGTTGAAATTTGGCCACGTTTCCATCTTATCTAAATCGCCCTTTGCTGTTCTGGCTTCAGAGGAGGAAGAGGGGGAAATATTAACTCAACAAGAAACAGAACAGGAAGCAGTAACTAATTTGGAAACAGAAGAAGCTCAGGAGTTGGAGAATGTCTCCATTATCCCGAATTTATCTTTTTCAAAGAATGCAGTGCAAAGTAAAGAGGCTGGTATGGCTACTAGACAATCTCTGCCTCGGCTGTCCAAGGACAATCACAAGCTTCTATCCAACTCTACAGTTCAAAAGACAAATGACCTTGGTCCTAGTTTTTTGAATAAAAAGTCCACTCGAAAAAATAATTGATGTCGGGTTTCTACTGGAATATCCGTGGTTTCAATAAAGCAAAAAAGCAATCCGTGGTGAGAGAATGGATTCAAAAAAGTTTATTGAAATTTGGATGTTTAATAGAAACGCGAGTCAAGGAAAACAGGATGCAACGTATTGTTTCTTCTGCTTTCCCAAACTGGTCTGCAATTTCAAACTATGAGCATCATCGACTTGGTAATATATGGGTTGTGTGGAGTCCAGAGGTTCGTATTACTCCATGTTTTAAAAGTTCTCAGATGTTGACTGTCTCAGTCTTGCTGGAAGGTATGACTGAGGAATTTTTGTGCTCTTTTGTCTATGGATCAAATTTTTCGGAGGAGAGGAAAGAGTTGTGGAATGATTTAAAGGATCACCAAGACTCGACAATGTTCAAAGAAAAACCATGGATAATAGTTGGTGATTTTAATGAGATCTTGGATTTGGATGAGCATTTGGGACAGAGTATTCCGACTGTTACCACAGGCATGAGAGATTTTCAAGAAGTGATTCGTCACTGTCACCTTCTGGATATGAAATCTCATGGCCCGAAGTTAACATGGAGCAACAAGAGAAAGGATGATCTAATACAAAGGAAGCTCGATAGAACATTGATCAATGATATATGGGCCACAAAGTTCCCTCAAACATTTTGTGTTTTTGAAGCCGGTGGTTGTTCAGATCACCTAAGGTGCAGGATTCAGATCACCAAAGAAGCATTGAAACCGAAACGTCCATTCAAGTTCGTAAATGTCATCGCAGAATCAAAAGATTTTCTCCCATTGGTTGAGAAGTATTGGGATACCACTGTCCCATTGTTTTCCTCCACTTCTGCTCTACATCGGTTATCAAAGAAGCTAAAGGACCTTAAGCCATCCTTACGTGAATTAAGCAGAAAGCAAGTAGGAGATATCACAAAGAAAACAAAGGAAGCTTATAAGACGTTATGCGACTCTCAACTGAATGCGATGAATAATCCATCCCTTTCAGTGCTGGATGAGGAGACACGAGCCTATGCAAGATGGAGTTTATTGTCAAGCATTGAAGAGAAAGTCCTAAGCCAGCGAGCCAAGGTTCACTGGCTAAAAATAGGGGATGGCAATAATAAAGCTTTTCATAACTATGCGAAGGCCCGAGCAGGAAAAAATTCTATCCGAGAGATCCAGAAGGAGGATGGTACTATTATCGATACTCAAGAGGGGATTAAGAAAGAAGCTGTGGATTATTTCAATGGCTTTCTTGGACATGTCGTCGAAAACTATCATGGAGCAGATGGCGAAGAACTCAAACATTTACTTGAGTTTCAGTGTGATGAAGATGACAGAGATGCTTTAACTCAGGAAGTTACTGATGAAGAGATAAGAAAGGTTCTTTTTGCTATGGCGAGCAACAAGGCACCTGGACCTGATGGATATACTTGTGAGTTTTTTAAGGCAACATGGCCTATAGTCGGCAAAGACTTTGTTGTGGCAATCAAAGCTTTCTTTGCTACTGGTTTCTTACCGAAAGGTGTGAACTCTACTATACTGGCTCTCATACCAAAGAAGGAAGTATCAACAACAATGAAAGACTTCAGGCCAATCTCATGCTGTAATGTCCTTTATAAGGTCATATCTAAGCTCTTGGCGAATAGACTGAAACAGGTACTCCCCAAATTCATTGCTCCAAATCAATCGGCGTTTGTAAAGGACCGTCTTCTTATGGAGAATGTCTTACTAGCTTCGGAGCTAGTCAAGAGCTATCATAAAAGCTCAATCTCACCTCGATGTGCTATTAAGATAGACATCTCAAAAGCTTTCGATACTGTCCAATGGCCTTTCTTGCTGACCACTCTTGCGGCGCTGGGCATGCCAGAGAAATTTATTTCATGGATTGAAAAGTGTGTCTCCTTGGCCTCCTTCTCTGTGCAAATAAATGGCGAACTAGCTGGATATTTCAACAGTAAGAGAGGTATCAGACAAGGCTGTTCGTTGTCTCCTTACTTGTTTGTCATTTGTATGCAAGTGTTATCGAAAATGTTGGATAAAGGTGCAGCGGAGAGGAGATTTGGATACCATCCTTACTGTCAAGGTCTCAAGCTCACACATCTCAGTTTTGCGGACGATCTACTAGTTTTCTCTGATGGCAAGCTACAATCTATTGAGGGCATTCTGAATATTTTTACTCGCTTTTCTGAGATGTCTGGTTTGCATATCAGTATGGAAAAAACAACTATATTTCTGGCTGGTTTCAAGGATGAAGACAAGCAAGAACTACTGGATACTTTCGCTTTTTCTCATGGATATTTACCGGTCAGATACCTTGGCTTACCGTTGATGACACGACAAATGACTGTTAGAGATTATGCGCCTCTGATAGAGAAAATCAGATCGCGAATTGGTTCTTGGACAGCCAGATTTTTGTCTTTCGCAGGAAGATTGCAATTGATTGGTTCTGTCATACTCAGTCTCACCAACTTCTGGATATCTGCATTCAGGTTGCCGAGGAAGTGCATACAAGAAATAGACAGCCTATGTGCCGCTTTTTTGTGGTCAGGCCCTGACCTGAATTCGAAGAAAGCAAAAGTAAGTTGGAAAGATTGTTGTAGACCAAAGGAAGAGGGAGGTTTGGGTCTACGGTCAATCATGGAAGCAAATCAGGTGTCTTGTTTGAAGCTGGTTTGGCGTATCCTATCGTCTAAAACATCTCTATGGGTTAAGTGGGTGAACCGTTATCTGATACGTAAAGGCTCTTTCTGGACAGTAAAGGAGAGTAGTACACTAGGCTCATGGATGTGGAAAAAATTGTTAAAATGCAGAACAGTCGCAGCTTCTTTCTCCAAGGTCGAAGTTCATGATGGCTCATCAACATCTTTCTGGTTCGATGATTGGTCTGCTCTGGGCCGGCTTTTTGAGAAGACAGGAGCAGAGGGGGTAATGAATATGGGTATCCGACTCCACGATTCAGTGGCCACAGTGATCCATAAACATAGAGTGAGAAGACACAGAGTTGACTTCTACAATCTCATTGAGCAAGAGATACAAAGCCTCAGGAACAGAGGTTTACACCAGGGAGAGGACATCAGATTATGGAAAAGCAGAGAGGATTTCAAACCAATTTTTACGACAAAGGAAACATGGAAGCTCTCGCGAGTGATGCAGGCTCAGGTTGATTGGGCTCAAGGAGTGTGGTTTCATTACAACACTCCAAAGTTTTCTTTCCACACCTGGGTCGCCATTCAAAACAGACTACCCACCGGTGATAGAACTTCATTATGGCATGGGGGAACAATGGTTGCATGCAACCTGTGTATGGCTAACCCTGAGTAGCGTAACCATCTATTTTTCCAATGTCAATACTCGGAAGAGGTGTGGAAGAACCTCACCCAAAAGCTTCTAAGTTCAGAGTATACTCATGATTGGGATGCTATTATTCTACTCCTCACTAAACAACGAAGCAAGGTTGAGCTCTTCCTCCTCCGGTATGTTTTTCAAGCCTCCTTATTCGCAATATGGAAGGAACGTAATGGGAGAAAGTTCGGTGAAGACCACAAAACTGCAGCAGGGCTGATAAAGCTCATTGACAGGCAGATTCGAAACCGCATATCTAGCATGAACCGTCGAGACAACTCAGCTTATCAAAAGGCCATGACAACATGGTTTTCTTTTCGATAATCTATTGATGTAATGATTATTTAAAGTCAAAAAAGCAACTTTCAGTTGTAAACAGTTTTTTTGGTTGAATTAATTTAACATTCTTTCAAAAAAAAAATGATGTTTTT